>JAUBNY010000059.1:1057355-1070936 GCA_032275445.1 Crypturellus soui | reverse complement strand
TTTTTATCATCACTGTTTTTAATTTAAAAATGGCTTTGCTAATTGAAGTGCATTGTTGGTAATTCAGAAAATCATTATCCCCATCACTTTTAAGAATGTATTAATTGTTCTCAATGTAAGTAAATGTTCAGAAAAAAAAAAGAAAACACATTTGCGCTTTTTTATTTCTTACACTGAACAAAAAAAGACAAATCTAAATAGGTCGCAGTGCAGGAATTAGAGGAAGAGGGAAAGAAACATTGCCAAACAGAAATAATTAACAGCTGCAGGCTGGTCTATGGAGAAAAACAGAGTGGGCTGGAGAGTTAATGTGGGAAGGCTGCTGAGATAAGAGAGAACAGTGCAGTGTGAGGGCTGTTGATTCTCGTTGACTTTCCAAGCTTCTTACGCACTGATTCCACTTAAACAGCTGCTCAGTGATGTCCCTTCTGTTGATGTTTGCCTTCTCTTGCCTAATTGAGTCCATTCATGTGTCCATTTTCCAAAACCTGGTGTAATTCCTCTGTGGAACAATACCTTTTGCACTACCCTATCCTTTAATAAGCATCAAAGAAAACAAGAAAATAATTACAATAAAATTAAAGTTTGTCTAAACTCAGAGAAACCCTGTCCTGTGTAATATTCTCCTTAATTTGATGAACTAAGAGGACTGGAAACTTCAGTCTTCTTCCACTGCTATCCCTTGTGTATGTTAGGATTAGGCCTACTGGAAATGGTGATGACATGCTGGCCTGTGTATGTTAGGATTAGGCCTACTGGAAATGGTGATGACATGATGACATGATGACATTGTAAAGCACTCTTTATTTAAAAAAAAAAAAAGTTAGGACTTTTGGAGTCCTTGGAGTTAGGACTTTTATTTGGAGATTAGTGAGGTTCCAGATCATTTACACTGAAAAAAAACATAATTTTGGTTGATTCCTAGTCAGGGAAAAGTTAAAAGCAGAATATGACAGAGGACCAGAGTGTGCTTGTTTTTTTTGTTTGATGGTTTGAGAAATGAATATCTGAAAAATCCAATCCACCTGCTTTAGCTGTTTCTGTCTGTTAAAGTTAAGCCCATTTAAGTCTCTTAGTAACATTATTTGGTCACTTAACTGGGCAGATGCAATCATTCTCTTCCAGAACACCACAGAGTAGAAATGAAGGTTGGGTCCCCACATCCTTTTAGCATCTTCAGCTTCGCTGTAGGAAGAGCGGATCTGGGCCAAGGACTCACTAGTCCTCAGCAAGTCCAGAGTACACAGATCCCTCAGGCTTCACCATCCTGCACCGAATGTGCCAGTAGGGATCAAGAGCCCCTACGTAGGTTTGGATGAATCAGAGCAGGGATTTTAAATAGGCAACAATCTCTTGAATGCTGCCAAAATCTTATCATTTGGGATCTGCTCTTGCAAATTAGGATTATCTTTATTCAAGATAGTACTGTTACTATAAAACATGCCATCAGACAGAAGCACTGAACCAGTCTGTTTAGCCAGCTGGCATTCACTGTCTGTTGCAGGTATATTCTTTCTTCCATTTTTCTTTATCTATATATTTTTTATCTGCATATTTTCATTTTGAGCCCTTTTTTTTTTTTTTTCAATTTTCACATTATGATATATTATGAGAGTAAGAACTCATACACATTTATTTTGAGCTATACTTTTCTTGCTGCTGTGTTTGTTACCAGTTTGGCTTCTTTTTAAGAATATTACCAAGTAACAGATCTAATAACAATCCTTTCAATACCAAAAGGACATTTGATAATATCTAACAGTCTTCATCATAGAAGAGCATCTGGTCACTTATAAATTGAATGCTTGGCATCAGATTAAACACATTTGGAGAATTTTCTGTAGAATATTGCATTCAATTGCAAAATAGAATATTTCATAGTATTTTGTACAATACACCACTACCCCGAAACAAAAGTTTCAAACAAAACAAAAGGTCCAGGGATAGTGCTGGGGAAAGGTAAAAGCATGTTGATAGTAATTGTGATGAGATCCGAGTTTTACATGCAAGGGAGAGGTAACAGGAGGATACTCCCATCGTTATGTCTGTAGGACTGTATTTTGGCAGCTGCAGTTTGGAGAAGAGAGTAAGCTTCTATGCAAATGTTAGTGACTGAGCTAATTACTGTATCAAAAAAATGGAGCTTTCTTTACTTCTGTCATCAAAGCTGCCTAACCACATCCATATATTGATTTTTAGTTTAAGAAAAAATGTTAATATCCTGCATGTTGACCACTGTGGATTGCTGTGACTCCTGGGTTGCTGTAATTAATGTTATCGTTGATAAACAAATTAGTATATTAAGACTGTTTTCCCTTTAAAAACAAAGGATAGTTCTTACCAAATCATAATTATAAAGAAGCAGCTTATATTTTGTTTTAAGTTAGATAATATATGTTTTCATAAAAGGTACCCTTGAAATAAAAATTCACTTGATGTGAATTATGTATATATAATATATATTTTATACCTATCTATATGTAACCTATATATTTATAAATATATAATACACACACACAGAGAACACACACATGAAATGCTTCATGAACTAGCTTCATGAAATTCCTACTTAAGATATTTCAGAACTATGATAAAATGCTAGGAACTAATTGCCTAACAGTATAATATATTTTGTACTACCTTTAAGCTCTGCCATTCTCTTTTCTTTTCTTCTTTTATATATTCCAAGTTGACCTCCTCCTAAATGAAGGAAAAATAAACCTGATTACTCAGTCTTCTTTTGATTATTTAGAGTCTTTTATGGTTAAATTTCAGATACTGCATTATTGTATAATCCCTTCCTGACTGCATGATTTAATTTATGTACTCATACACAAATGTATCACCACTATGAACTGTGGACAATAAAATTTTATCAAATAATGAAACCATACTAAATAACTATTCTCCAAGAAGAATTCAGTTGATGACCTGAGAGACCAAAATCAAAATAAGAAAATGTTCATTCAGGAAGCCAATACTTCATTTCTGTTTTTTATTCAACATAATTTTTAAATTCTAGTGACAGAATTTAAAGCCCCAGTATGCAAACAGAATGAGCTATTAATTTAGGATTAGGCCAATCTTTCTTTTTGCTGACTTTATTCTAATTTGGAGGGCTTTTCAGGCCTTGGGTAAACTGCATTATAGAAAGGATGAAATCTATCCTTAGGGGGGAAAAAAACACAGAAAAAAATTAAAAATAAATTAGATATCATTGTAAGACAATGAGAAAGGAGCTACCAGAGGGACCATGACAGAGCACACATCTCCAGTCCAAGTGATCTTGGCTTCCTGCCTGGTGACAACTAGGGCAGTAACAGGGCAAACCAGCACCCCCCTGACATCCATGACCCCCGCATCCACAGACAGAAATTCCATCGACCTGAGAACCACTGCAGCCTTCAGGTAGCCCTGCAGGAGGAGAGGGAAGAGGAAAGGCTTCTCTGGAGTATTAACACTGTCCAATATCTCATTTAAAGGCATTTTTTATTTTTTGTGGGATTTTTTATTTGTTTGTTTTTTAATAAACTGCAATTGTGTTGTATATTCATGGTGATAAGCATGGTGGGCAATACTTAGACATAAGAGATGAAGAAAACACGGAGGTGGGAAGTGAAAGATGAAGGAGCGATATTTAGGACAGTTGAAGCCTGCCAATATTCCTATGAATTGCTTTTCTTAGCTCACCACAGGGAAAATTAAAGCTTGTGTTTGAAAAATTGTTTTAATGAACTCATTAAAGACAGAAAGTCCACTAAAAAAAAAACACAAAAACAAACAAAAAATCTGGAACTCTGGAAGTTGCAGGATCTAAGTCCCCGCTCCTGTCCCCATTCTCCTGCTCCAGATGCCATCTTCCAGCAGGACGTGGCTGTGTGTGCAGTGCTTCCCATCAGTGATTCTGCTGAGATGTTCCCCTTGGGAGGAACGGCTCAGCAGTTCAGAACAAGCCCTTGGCACACAGCTCAGCTCAGCAACTGTGACCTGCCTGAGTCACTGAGGGCTTGATAAGAAGTCACTGAGCAGGTTTTGTGCCAGGCTATAAATACATTTTAGAATCTTAAAACCGTTCAGAATCCACCAATAATTTTTAAAAGGATGGGTAGCAGAATGGCCCTTATTATATCATTATTTTCCCCTTGTCGTGAAGTTCATAAGACAGAATATTCACAGCCTGTCCTCTCAAAAGCATTATAACTGTATGCTGAAGAAATGGGTGAGATGATTACTTTACCTGCATATGTTGTTGCCTAAACTAAAATGCCTGTGATTAATGACTACACCTTCTCTTCTGGCATTAATTAAGGAAAAAAAAAAAAAAAGATAAAAATGCAGAGAAAGGAATATTAATTTCAAGTAAAAAGAATATTACTTTCAAGTGGAGATAAGGAGAAATGTGAAATAGTTCTTCAATCCATTAAATACCTGACACGTTAATCGCCAAAATCCTAAAGGTAATTGCCAGATAAAATTAAAGTGCTATCACCAGTCACTTTGAATAATTTCTACAAATAAAAAAAAATAAAAAAGCTAAAGTGTCAGCAGCTAGGAAGAATGTCAGTTATAGTGTCAATCATGGGAGGAAAAATAAAAAGAGATTCGAGAGAGTTTAGATGGATTTTGCCCAGATAGAATACTAAAAAAAAAGTGATATTACAGTGATATTACATATAATTATTCAAACAGAAGAAAATAACAGAAATTTCAGTAGGAAAATGTGATAAAAGTGCTAAAGATGCCCTCAGAAATGCTTCAGAAAAAATCAATGACAGAAAGATTTAACATTATTCTTGCATCATTTATTAATTCATTAAAAAGAAATTATTGCTTCTCAACAAATATTGATCTCATAAACAATTTCCTTTTAAAATTATTTTTAACTCAAACTGATTCCATAGTTTCCTTCCCTTATATTTGCTCTTGCAGGCTCAATTTTGTTCAATGTTCAATTTTGGTTTTATCCCCTTCCTATATTCACTGCCTGAGTCCTTGCTTCCCTTGTCTCCTTGGCCTGCCCCTACCATGCTGTAACCCCCAGTCACTCCCTAAACCACCCTGTTAACATTCTTGAGTCCTTTCTCCTTGAGATAGCTTTGCCAGAGGACACTCTTGGGTGTGATAATACTTATTAATAAACCCCTACTATCTTTCTTTTCCCCTAAGAGACACAAAGTGTCTCAAAGTCTTCTGGCAGGTTATATGTTTCACCTTGACATGCTTAAATGAAATGTGAAAAGTTATGTGTAAATCTAATATCCAGTGAGTTTTTTTTTTCTTTAAACAATATAGGCTTTTTTTAACAGTGTAGCCAAATAAAAGAAACTTGCTAACAGAGATTTCGGTATAAAACAAATGACTTGCTTAGAATTTAAAATTTAGATTAGACATCAGGAAAAGATTTTTAATGGTGGACACTACTTGTATAATGGAATAAATTACTCAGAGAGGTGCCTCAGGCTCCCTCACTAATGACTTCCCTGAGCAGGTGGGATTAAGCTTGCTTGTGGGAACACAGAGCAAGACGACGCTAATGTGTAAACAACACACCAGCTAAAATGTCCACCTGATTTTCAGCCTGAAGGTTGAAGTCTGCAGTTCAGCTGAGCTCACTGAAGTCAGGGAAAACTTCACTAACCATTTAAAAAGCAGCAAGATAAAGTTCCTATTTTCTGCATGGATTTTTAACCTTTTCATTTTCCTCTTGCATTTCCTACTATCAGAATGAAATAATCAGTGTTGTGTTGAAATGTCACATGTGGAAGAAATAAAATAAAATGATATTAACTTAATGGAAATGGGAGAAAGAAGATTTCTATAATCTCTAAACTATAGGAATCATCTAGCTATTGTGAAAGACACTTTTTTTCAAGTCTGTCCATGGTTCAGATTTCACCAGTAAGCTGAAACAGCACAATCCAGAATTCTTATTTTGACCTCTGTTTATGAGAAGATCACTTCAGTTTTTTTTGCTTTTTAAAATTTACTCTAACAGATGCAAAGTATTTTATGAAACTAAAACTGACCGTAAGAGAGGATTCTTTTAATGTTTATGTTCATAGCTCTGAAATTATTGACTGGAGAGGGAAAGTTATATAGCCATTCAGTAATCTTCAGCTAGGCTGTCTGCTTATAATTCTGCAGTCATTTACAGTCACTGGCACATCTATTAGTTATTCATTTATTTTTCTCTTTAATGGGTAAGTAAACAAAACTAAATTCTCTCCATTTCTTCCATATCTTATCCCGGCACTCTATTTCTCTGTGTATTATATCTTGCCTTAAATTAAAAGCAAATATAGGGTAGCTAATGTATGCCATTCTGGGTACTTATGAAGCACACAGCACAATCTGGCTGTAATCCTGTCAGGAGGTTTTTACTTGCTACTGCAATAACAATCTCAGGAAGATGTTTAGAAGGCTTGGAATATAATTTTCAGGTTGGAGGACTGGGTTTAGTTCCTGCTACCTTAACTAAAAAACTTCAATCCACTTACTTCCGAGAAGATCTGGGCAGTTTCTTTATAGGTATACCAAGGCATAAAAATTGAGATGATCTACATTTTCCTAGAAAATCTCTCAGCTCAACACATGTCTTTCCAGGAAATATCTTAACTGTTAGAAAATGTGTTCTGTTTTCCTTAGCCTAATTGTGTCAATTTGGAGCCCAAAATAAACATAACCCAGTCATAAAACATTCTATGACATCCACTTACATTGCACTTGATAATCAACTTGCAAATTCTCAGAGGAGAATGCAGAAAATGTTTCAAATCACTTTATAGATCACTAGCCAGAGAAATCCCTGTTGGCTCCACATCTGAAAAAGCTCAAACAGGCATATTGTTTCTCCCAAAATCAATATTAATATGCATATGCAGAAGAGGGGCCAAGTTTTTTTGAATGAAAGCAGTGTACAAAGAATTCACTGCTCCTTGTGAATCTATTCACCTCTTCAGAGAGATCCACAATCATAACTGTAGAAGACAAATCAAGTAATCCATTTTTTTGTAGGAAAATTCCATTACAGGAGGCTTATCCGTTGCCAGCATTTTAATCTCTAAGCATGAAATTTGAAAATATAGTGTTGATCAAAGGGTACTTTAAATATTTAAGTTGTCATTTTTTCTATTCCGTTTATGTGATATCAAGAGTATTTCTGCTTTCAATGCTTTTGACAAAAGTATTGCTCCTGAAGAAATGCAGAAGTAGGTAAGTTTCATTAGCTAAATCTATTATTACAATGCAAATGTAATGGTGGTTGCACTGAAGAGGGTGAAACATTATATGAATAAGAAAGGTTATCCTTGTTTTCTTCACTTGACAGGACATGCTGCACGTTTTCAGAGAATGATATCTACTGTCATCCTGGGAGATAAAACTAACTAACACTTTTTCCTTTTTCAAATAAAGTCTAATCTGTCCTGTTATTCGGATGATATTACATAGGAGTAAAAAATAAGAGGAATAATATTGAAGCATGATTTTGCTCTTTCTACTCAGTGTAACTAATCTTTCCACATTTAGTATTTAGCCCTTATAAAACTCACTCTATTACTTAGCAGAAAACAATAGTGAATTATTCTCCCCTTAAAGTGTTTAAAAGTGGTAAAATAATATATCTAACAATTAATTATGTCAAAAGCAATATCTGATGAGCTGATACAACATAAATAAAATAAAGGAATTACAGGCCCATTTCACATAAAGGAACATTTGATGTATAACATGGGCTTCCTTTTCCAAAAATGGATCCCTTTTCCACAGTAACTTGGGACAGCACAATTACCTGGGATACTATGGGAACAAACTTCCTTTTCCATATGTGATATATCTGAGATAAGAATAATATTATTCATTTTATCCTACTGTTGGCTCTTAAACTCTATTTTCAAAGACTATTCTATTTTTCTTCTTTTTTTTTTTTTCAGGGATACTGTGTACTTTGTATTATATCAAGTTGCGACATACATTTTTTTTCTGCTGGTGTTCAGTGTCTTGTATTTTCTCTTGTATCTTTCAGGAAAATGCATACCCTTGCTGTATTTTTGTCTATAACTGAAAAAGCATGACAATTTACTCTGTGGATCTGTAAGAAACAGTCTAACAAACGATTTTCAGGGCTTTTCTTCCAGGTCAGCAGTTGGCAAACAGTCTTTCAAATTCAATTAAAATGCTTTATTTCCCCACTGGCCTGTGGATAATAAAAGGAAAAACATCTGTATTTAATATTTTTTCCCTTCAAAAAATCCTTCAGACTACATGTTCAAAAGCAAGGACCTCTGCTAGTGACCAGGCACTCCAGATTCCCCTTATTAAGTATCACTATACTTTTTAATAGAAATCTAATTATTGCTTTGAAACTAACCAAAGAAATTGGAGTAATTTTTGTTTATTATAGGATACTTATCAAATATAAAAGTATAGCAGATTATGCTGCTGTTTTGTTTGTTTGTTTGTTTTTCAAAATTGATCTACCACAACATTGTATTTGCTATTAAGAAGCAGCCTTGAACTCTGTGTCCAATTTTCTATTTCGATAAACCCATACTGCATGGAGAAAAGCTCCACTTTTTCTCAAGTAGAGAGGAAGTAGCATTTCAGAATACTTGATCTTTGGGTTAATCCTTGTTAATCAAGAGAGATGTTTAAGCAACATTTTATCCCAGCTAAATCCATGATCAGGTTCACAAGCAATCGTGAGCTACCACTTATAAAAAGAATCAGGGAATTAGCCCACATATGTCATTACTTACAGTGGGCTTTTGCTGATATAACTCTATTCATTTCAGAAGATTTTCTGAAATCATATACACATGAAATTAGAGACCAAAATTATCATTTGAATTTTCTTTTTTGATATTTTAAAACAGTAAGGAAGGCAGCTTCACCATGGGACCAACTGGGGTTAACAGAAGATGATGAGAAGATCCCATGATCTAAAACACCTCCACGGTGCAATAAAAAAATCCATATACTTTAGAAAAAGACAAATCATACTCCCTACTATTATAAACATGAACATGAATAATTCCCTAGGCAATGGTATAGAAATGCATGCAGGAAAATATGGAAAAGCTTTGTCATCATTATTATTTAAACAGGCTGCCCAGAGAGGTTATGGAGTCTCTTTCTCTGAAGATCTTGCCTGATGCCACCCTGTGCCTCGTGCTCTAGGTGTCCCTGCTGGAGCAGGGGGCTGGACTAGATGAACTCTGGAGGTCCCTTCCAACCTCAACCATTCTGTGTGTGTGTGATCATTGCTAGATATGCATAAATGAGTCAGAAAATGTTTTAAACACCTCCATAGTGTCCAAGTATTTGACAAGTGTAAAGTGAACTGGATGTCCCTGTGAGAATAAAGGGATAAACCAGAGGGAAACATCCTTTAGATGATCACTCCAGACAAGAGCTTGAGGAAAAGGAGAATCTAGATTGTGTTGGGTTATTCTGATGGGTAAAAATTAGACTGGTAATCCCTCAGTCAAAGCGATTAGAAGAAATAAGATTTCTTATAGCACTGAACTCCTAGCAGTCCAGTAATTTACCTCTTTTCAGCTCATAAATCTGTGGGTGTACAAGGTTTGAATATCTGGATCACAGCTATCATCACAGCTATCTGATTAGTGTCTAAGAGGGAGGTCAGATGCATCTCTAGCGTGGGGAAGTATCTCTTCTCACCTGAATTAGTACTTCAATGCAGCCAATCAAAACAGAGAAAGAGATTAAAAAATTCCAGTGTTCTGCTTTGAATATGTGGGAAAACGAATATAATAATAGAATACTCTGAGAAGAAAAAAAAAAAAAAAGATGCTCCAAGAATGGGAGTAGAACTTTTACAATTTAGATCCCTACAAGTGTATTGCCAAATGCCATATATTTTCAGTATAGTCAAGTAATTCAGCACAAAAGCTGCTTTTCACCTGCTGTGTGTACACAAGCTTCTCGCTACAAAACCTAGAAGTTATGGTTGGTCAATACTGACTGAGGGAAATTAAGTTGTTTCCTTGGTGTATTGTATTGTGGCTTTGCTTCATGGATACAAATAACCATATGGTAAAACACCTTATATCAACAAGTTGAAGTGTAGTGATCTACCTTCAAGACATAATATTTCTGATTTCTGCAGAATATATTGATTCAAGTTTTTTAAAATACAATAAGCTTGTCTGAATGAGATGTGTACAGGGCTGGACATAGTCTATTTTGTTTCCTAAGTAGATTAAAGAGTCATAGATCCAAAACTCCAATAAGTTGGAATATGTTCTCCCTCATTTTATGAGCAGTTCTGAAAAGTACAGATTTTACTAGAAGTAAAAAAAAAAGAATTTCATTTACTCCTGCCTTCACTGATCTTCTTGTCTAGAAATTGCACCAAAGTCTAACAAAATATATTGAGAAGACAAATCACAAAATTGTCATAGAAATATGGAAGGATCAGTAAATTACATTATGTAAATAATATAGAATCCAAAGCTCAAAGATATATGCGTAGTGAATACAGATTCTTGCAATGTCTGCAAGAAAACCTGCCTTGGCATCTAACTTACCATACTGCAGATTCAGATGTTCACAGTTAGAATCAAAGAGAGAAGATGGGAAGGTCCATTTGTTCAAGCTGGCCAGGTGATGGTGTCAAGCAACTAGCGGTAAGTAAACAGATAATGATTTGTTCCTTGAGAGCACGTGTTTGCAGAAGAGGTAGATAAGTTCCCTAGGAATATATAGACATCTCTACATCTGAAGAGAAACTCCTTAGCAGTTCATCTCTCACCTAAGCTTACTTGGAGTCCAGCAGTCAACCTAATAGCAGACATAAATGGATTTAATGAAAGGAGGCTCCTGTTCTCCCTCATTTTACTGTAGATATCTAATATAGGTGAGATCAATCTTATTATAAAAGTTCCTCTTTCTCTACACATAAAGTCTTGCCTGATTAGCCCTGATGTATTATCCATACATACACATATCTAAAGATAGAGAGATCAATCCCAACACGTATGTCTCTATTTCTAAGTACTTTAATAAGGCTGGTCATACCTAATATATACATTCAACCAATTTTTTATCCATTACTTGGGTAACGGTAAAGGCCTAATCAGGAAAGAGGTCTGGACCTCAAAGATACATTTATATTAATAATAAAATATATCTGAGACCGCTGTCTGGCACTTCATTTTACTAGTATAGTTGTAACCTAAGAGTCTTCTGCGTGCTCCCTAGACCCTAAACTATGGCCTTGGGATTCTCCACTGAATGAAATCTATTTTGTATTCCCATCTATCATTTAATCTTTTTCAGGGAAGTGGGCGCAGACACACACACAAGAACCATTTTGCTTTGTGGTTAATAAATTTCTGTAACATGTGAATTTACATTTCCTTTTGCTGAAATGGATTTAAAATTCAGATGCTGGAGTACTTGACCAGGAAATGAACTATCAGGCAATTAGTTATGTTTTGAGAAGAAACACAAAACAGTGTCAAGCTCTGACTTAAAGTACCTGAAATAGATGCTGAGGTCCAGAGAAAAGTCAGAATTTCAACTACTTCCACCTTTCTCTCTCATGATTTTACCAGTCAATTCATGTTTTACACTACCTAACATGCTAATACTTTTTAATTCTATCCATATAAGATAAAGGCACCCAACTTCCCATAATGATGCCTTTTCAGGAAACATAATTTGGGAATATTGCAGTCTTAAGCATCAAAGTACATGGTATTCTTCCTTAATCTTTTCTCAAGCCATAAAATAAGATTTATAGATTCCACTCTGGAGAATAAGAGACCAAGAAGCAAGGTAAATACCACAACTTGAGGTATGAGGGTGAGGAAGAATCTTCCCTTTTGATTCCTCTGCTTCCCTGATTTTTTTTCTTTTTTTCAAAAAGGTAGGCTGTGAAAGATCCCATTTCACACATATTAAATGGTTAAAATATTATCAAACCTCTAGCAATATTTTCAAAACCACTTGCCAAATTCTAGAAATATGATATATTCAATACCATAAAAAAATGGTATTGAATTTCCTATTAAATGTGTGCTTAATTGCCTTCATTGACTTACAAGTCTATTGCTGTCTTCCCTAAATCAGTCTTGAAAATGGGATTTAATTGTTTTGAGAATTTTATCCACTAGCCTTCTATATCTTGTATTGCATTCAAGTTTGATCATTTTACAATTTTTAGAGGTATAGGTACTATAAAGCCAGCAGTCTTCTTGTAGAAATTTTCATAGGTCAGACATAGGCCAAAAAGATCAGAATCAGGGATTGGCATTGTAGGATTGTAGATGAGAATTTTTCTAATTCTGTTTGACCTCATTCTGACACTATAATTCACCAAAAAAAATCTTCAATTTTAAATAGATATGTTAACCTAACTCTGCTACTTGGAGAGTTAATTTCTATTCACAGAGGATTTTGGTTTTCATTGCTTCCTACTTTATACAGAGGCCTCCTGCCAAGCAGCAAATAGCAATATTTGATGGGTTAGAGAATACTGTTATTAGTGAAACAAAAAACAGATTGACTTAACCTAGCTGACTTATCTGTCTATATTTTGGTTATGAAAAATCCCACTAAAAATTAAACAACACATACCTTCAAAAGAAAGAGTACTCAGGAGGGAAAACTTACTGAATAAAGTTTCCCAAGAGCTTAGTTGTAACCATCTCTTGGATGGTTTACAAAATGATATTCCCAAGGAAACAACATTTAAACAAAGTAATTACAGAAAAAAATATATAGAAATATCATATTCCCTTCTTCATGTGATCTTAATGGCAAACTTGCCTATGCCTTTTTTTTCCAACATCTGCTAAGAAATAAAGACATTTAACAGAATAGCCAAATTTCATGACAAGGGTATTTTAATTTAATGATCATCACATACAAGATATGTTAGTATAATTTAAATATTGATAATTTTATTAATTTGTGATTTAAAATAAAACTCCCTAACTTTTTAATTTTTTTTGAATGAAGAATCAGATCCAAAAATACAAGTCTAATGATTTCATAAGGCATTCAGGTGAATTTTATAAAGAGCTCAAAAGATGTTTCACTTCCTTACAAGCCAACATATGTTGTCATTTCCAGATATAATTATTTAATGCGAAAAACAATTCTTTTTAGTTAACATAGACCCATACAAAATGGCTAAATTATTTCCACTCATAACCTCTGTAATACATGTGTAGGAGTGGGAATGATTGCAAACACTTTATCTTTTCTTTTTAAATTTATTTGACGTGAAAAGTAACTTCTGAATGAGTTTTCAATTCATAGAGGAACTGGATGCAACTTCAATATAAAAAAGCCAGAGCATTCAAATCCTGGTGTCATCCCACTGCCCTGGAGCCATGCAGATAAAATAAAAAAGTCTGTTTGGCAAATATCCTTATGGATGAACTTTTTCAAATAAGAAAAAATCAAGATACTTGTAAAGCCATTAACAAAAGCCTTACAAAGCTATTTTCCTTTCAAATGCCCAGAAGAGTCAGAAGTCCCTGGACTTTCAAATGCCCAGAAGTGCCTGGCACCCTGTGCCAGGGGCTCTAGGTGGCCCTGCGTGTGCAG
>JAUBNY010000059.1:998544-1013327 GCA_032275445.1 Crypturellus soui | reverse complement strand
GAGCATTTAGATTCATTCTACGAGGTGCTCAGCACCATATAGAGAGCCTAGGCTGTTGGGCGGGTTCTGAAGAAGCCTGCTGGATTGAATGCCTGGGGTGACATACGAAGATAAACACTTGAACACTTTCTGTAATGAATAAACCCCGCACTGACCTCTGTGAACCGTGAGTATAGAGTAAGTTTCAAAAAGGTAAGACTCTTTACCATGTGGTTAATGATGCAGTATGGCCTTTGCTATGTAATGTAGAAGTTGCTTCAAAGTAGAAAATGCACATTTATAAAAAAGTTACTCGGGTACTTTCAGTTACTCAGGAAAATATTTTTGAAAGTTATCTTAATGCAATGTGTGACGTATTGCAAGGACAAATAAACTATAAGTGGCTTATGAGCTGTTTTTGATATACTAGTCCAATGTGTATTGTTTACATAAACTTTTCTGCTTTTTTGCTGTTGATGTTATGTCACTGTTCAAAGATTGAAACTGTAAAATAATCCCCTTTGAGGGTTAAAGCTTGCTTGAACAAGCAGCCATATATTTTCAATGTTGCGTGGGGTATTAATCATACAATCTTCACAAGGTTCATTATTGAGTTTAGCATTTCCTCAGTATACTAACTTAGGTGAAAATATGTTGTATGATGCTCTCAGACTTTCAGGTGTTCTTTCTAAAAAACATCAATAAATTCCCAATCATTTATAAGATGCCATACGAAAAAAAGAGTTTTAAGCTGGAACACATCATGCTGACGTAAGGGGAAGCTTTTACATTTCTTATTTTTGCCATTGTTTCCCATGATAGACTGCCATACAAATTTACTTGTTTCTAAAGACAGCAATACGAAGACTTTGATGTTTCCAGGTCATTTATGATGGTCTATCAAAAAGAGTTAACAAGAGAAGAAAAACTAATAAGCATAGTACAATTACCATCCCTTTCACAGGAAAAGAAAGGTGGTATTGGTTTAAAATTATCTAATTTTCAATAAACACTGAACTAATCATTCTAAAGACAAATACAGTAGATATTACAAAGACAAAATACATACAGAAATAACTGGCTAACTGGCTGTTGTTTTTTCAAAGTCATTGTATTACATGCATTAAGAAGATGAAACATACATTTTTTTTCAATCAACACCAAATGTCAGCACCACAAAAATAAAATGGGAAGAATGTGTTTGTTCCACTTGGTTGTTATTTCATAGAGGCGTCATTAATCAGATTTATAAAGCCCTTAGCAAAAGCAGCAGCACATTAGATCATTACTGACAGCAGTTTTTCACATTCTAGGACACTGAAAATGCAAAATTTTAATGCTAGTCATTTCTCAAATCTGTGACAATAGACTGAAATCTGTTTTGCCATTTATTTGATTTTCCTAGCAACCACAAATTGATATATTATTACAAATGTTTCTGAATTAATATTTGCAGTCTACTACCTTCAGTAGCATTATACTAACATGCTGTTTCAATTTAATGGAAATTGAACAAAATCAATGTGCAGAAGAGAGTTTGTTATCTATCAGGCAATAACCAGCTGAATTTACAGGAAGATTACAGTAACCAAAAAGATCTGATTTTTTTTTTAAACTTGTTTAAAAGAGGAACACCAACCAGCTTTGGAAGCAAACATATCAAAGAGTAGGGTAAAAGTAGGGTGTTTAGAGGAAGACTGAACATTCTCACTAGAAAAATATTTTCAATGCAGCCTCTTGTTCTTGTCATTTATGAGGGAATACTAAAAGAAAATGCTAAACCTGTTTTACATAGAAAGTCAGATTAAACACACTGAAAAATCTCAAGCAGCTCTCAGACAGAAATTAATTGCAGTTTCTATGGTTAATATTTGCCCACAAATATTGTATCAAGAAGGCATATCACAACATTGACTTGAGGATTTCCATCTTTATTCAACAAACCACCCTAGCTTTTGCTCATATAAATGGTTCTGTGTGTGGAGATGACTCTGCCACACAGTCTCACAGAAACCACTGATGATCTAAGTAAACTCAGGAGCTACAGCTTACAGAGAACTTATGCAAGATCAGGTCTCCCATGAGAGTTACATGTTCTTCTTCTTTACCAGTTAATCACACTGCAATGGATGCAATGAATTCACGGGTGAGAGTCTTCATATCTGAAATCAACAGAGCTATACAAGACATTAAGATAACTCAGGCTGTTCTGCCCATTCTGTCCTTGATACATGAGAGACCACTAGATTATATATGTATTTTTAAGAAAGAGGAAATATTAGAAAAGCACAACAAAGATTTGAAAGCCATTGTGACTGGAGACAAAATTCATCAGAATCATCTCATTTACATAGTTAATTAGCTGCATTAAGGCCATCAAGATGCAAATAATAAAGTGATCTATTTTGTCCTTAAATGTGCATCAATAAACTATTATAATTATCCTGATGTTTATAAAACACTTACTGTGTTACAAAGTCCAGAATTTAGCTCTGTGACTTCCAGAGATTATTCACTATACATGAAAGAAAATAGGCTGTTACTAGATGTAATATGAGCAGCCAGCAATTTAATTCAGTTGAAAATTATGTCTCTTTTTCTTCCCAAGAAATCTGAAATAAATTAAATAGTTGCAGACAGGAAAACAATGGCTGACTTTCTATACTGATCCTGGTGTGTTCATATTGGTGTGTTTGTGTATATATATGTTATATAGAATCTTAATAATTAAATAAAGACCCCAAAATCAGTGTTATTTTAGTGACAATATTTACATAATAATAAAATTTGCTAATGGAAATAATTCTATTTTTGAGACAGGTAGATACTAGAGATTCCATATCTGACTACATATTCCAGTATTTCCCTTTTGAAAAATAAAAAGCAAGAGTAAGGATTCATCATTTCATCATTAATAAACAAGATGACTTAACAGAGTATCAAAAATAAAAAAGTTTTTACAGAAACATTCTTTCAGACAAGAACGGAATTACTAAAATGTTCTTTCTTTTTTTTTCTCAAAGCGAGAGATGCATTTTACATTCCAGTTTCAAACTATTACTAAGATGAAATAGAAAAGAAGGCACCTGGCATTTCAAATGGCTGCTCACAGGAAAACTCTGGTCTTCAAGGAAGTTAAGCAGAATTAGCATGGTATTAATAGTGCCCTGGTCAGATGTAACTTTACAGATAATTTAGGAATACTAAGCCTCATGGATGATGATCTAGATATCAGGATAATTAAGGAAAGACATTCCATTCCACTTGCCTTGACAAGATATAAGACAAGCAAAAAGGGACACATCTCTCTCACTGAGGATTCAAGGCCCTAATCCAAAAGCCCTAATCCAAAATATAGAGACTCAAAAGCTACTGTTGGACCTTTAGTTTTCTTATTTGTGCTCCTAGATATCCATAGTTTTTTTTCAGCTTTGACATCACAAGCCAATCAAATACAAGTTTCATTCCTTAAATCCCGAAATATTTACAAAGTTACTATTTACTTTCATCTCCCCTAAGAAGCTTAAACTCATTAGACAATCGTCTCCAATGATGATGAGCCCACGGCACTCCACACAAAGTGCCATGGCAGTTGCTAGTTTCCCCCTTTCACCACTGCTGCTACCTAGCTTCTTGCCTATATAAGCAAGGTCACACAACTCAATCCAGTTACTCCTGAGCCCAGAAAAGGACACCAAATTATACCATAGTCCCTGAAATAAGTCCCAGTCTTGAGTAGGAAGAATAAGCAATGAAGCCTCTTTTATTTTCTCCTTGATACAGTGTTCTTAGGGTGTTAATTGCTCTCAGTGATTAAAAAGAAAATAATTTTGTCATTACAATTTGTCTGCTTCCTGACCTTTTGCTTTCTTTGCTTGATTAATGCATCTTTTTTGTTCAGTTTTGGTATATTCACATGAAGGTAGGGAAGTTCATACCCTTCTGGTCCTTTCTAAAATCAAGGACAAAGAACATTACAGGAAAAAAATGATTGTGTCAACAAGCACAGTGACAATAATTACTGCCTTGGCTGCTGGTTCTCTGTTTGAAATGATCAGAAACCTTGTTTTGTTTCGTTTCCCAAATGTTTCAAAAGCATGAAAGAAGAGAGAAAAGGATCACATCATTGATGCCTCCCTAAGGATCACCTCCACTCACACAGACAGAATGGTACAATTGCCCATAGAGAAAAAGAACTACAAAAAACAACATGGAACAGAAAGAAAAATCACAAAAATGCAAAGAGAGCACATAGATACATGTATTCTTTTTATACAAAGGGAATCTTTTGCAATAGTGAATGAAAAGCAGGCCAATACCATTCTTTACACTGCACAAAATGATTGTTGGCACCAAAAATATAATTTATTGCCAGTAGAACAGACAAATGGAGGAAAAGTAAGTTTTAACCAATGTGGAAGAGGGATGGCATGCAAATGGAACCTATAGATTACTCATTGATCAAGGTCCCACAGAAATCCACAGTTTCAAACATATCTGTAAAAGATATTTTACTAAATCTCTTTATTCTCTAAATTACATACATGGATATCTAGGAAGTCATTAAGGCTATCCAGTTTGCAACCCATTAATAATTATTTAAAGAAGAAAGTAAGAAAAAGTACCTTAGGTAAGATTCAACTTCAGTTGTCACCTGCATGAAAGTGTGGGGCTATGATTCCTTTAGAGAAATTATTTCCTGACTAGGAAAGTAGAAATTTAATTAATAACAAAGGCAGGTTATGCTTTTAAATAAAAACAGACATTTTTGTCTGTGATGAGCTGGCTCAATATGCTAAAGTAATAGGTATGCAGTGAAAACAATTCAGGAGGTGTTAAAACTGTCCCCAGAGCAATGAACGGAATTGTACTTTACATTTCTTGTAAGACAATTTTCGCCAAGAAACCTATTATTATCAGCCTCTGAGTGCTTATTTAAATTTCATTTAAACTCCAGAATCCTTTTATAGTAGAGATAATCTCAAACCAAGAGTGCTCAGTAGTTCAGAACAGTTGACCTGTGGATTTTTCACACTCATCCTTATAGATCTGAATCAGCATATATTTCTTTCCTAAAAAAGGAAATTACAGCATGTCTGAAGAAGTAGATAAATATTTTTCTTTGCAAATAGAAATGAAGAAGACAGTCCTGTTTGTAATCTTTGATTTTCTGTGTTAACTGCTAGAAACTTTACAGCATTTTGTACTCCCACCAAAGTTAACATACAAGCAAGAGATTGAAATTAAAAACTAGTATCTATTTATAGATTAGACTTCTTAAAGAGTTCAGGTCTGATAGTGGTTATTTCACTATCGAATATGCAACCATCTTCTCAAATAAGTCTGGCTCCAGCACTTCCTTCTGTTCTCTCCCAGCTAGAAGTTCTCTGGGAGCTGCTAAGAGCTGTGACTTCTGCTAAAACCCAAACGTTCTAGCAAAACCTGTGTCTGTTTATGGCAGTAGCCACAATGCACTGGTTGGTTCTTCCAGACACTCAAAGTCTTTGCCCTGAGGAGTTCACATGTCAAGAACAGACGTAGACAGAAACTGGGGAAAAGGCAGACTCTGGAGGATGCTTATGCCAGCTAATTATAATCACCCTGGACAATGAGATGGAAAAGACACTGTATTCAGACTGTGTTTAAGCCTAAGGTTTGAATCACTGAGTTTGAATCACTGAATATTTGCTGAATTGCAAATATTGCAATTAGAGGAAAATTTCATGCCGGGCATGGTACTTACCACCACAGCTAGTACTGATCTCCACCTTTGGTGTTTTACTCTTCATACCAAGTATTTCTGGGAGAGACCTATATCCTATTCTCAACTGGGAATATGTGCTGTTAGCTCTCATTGAAAGCTTCAGCTAGCTCTGCTCTCAACTGAGAAACAAAAATATTGGTAGCTCTTGTCTGCGAGCTGAATCCAGAATCTCAATTGCAGAAATGCACTTTCTTCCTTCCACTCCTGGAAGGCAGCACCAGAAAGCACCCTCAAAGAGTTAAGGAATCTTCCATTAAGGAGTTCTGATCCGGAAACTGAGAACCACCACCTAAAATATTCGGGAATAGTTTACTCTGTTGTCTTCTAGCTATTTATTTACAATACAGTGGCTTCAGCAATAAGACCATCCAAAATTTCTCATGCCACACTCATCTGCCAACAGCAGCTATTTATGGAACTCTACTAAAGACAAGCCTTTTAAACTAGCTTTGTCATGAAAAGCTCACACATGGAGAAACTCAGCTGTGACTCATCTCCCTTTGGAACAGCGTACTAATGTTATCAGCATTAACCCCTCTGGCTGTGTGCCCTTTTAAAGATTTCAAGACATAGCTGAGGTGGCATTGCAATAAACATGGTAAGGGTGGAAGAGTTACTGTAGTGAATGAACCTAGGCACCTCCAGGAAAGGAAACAAAAAATTGCTCAGCTTCTTTATCTGATGCGTGGGCCGGAAATTGCAAATAGAACCTATAAATTCCATGATCTTTAGTTGGACTTTATTGTTCTCTATAAAGGATTTATACTTTAATTTGAGAAAACCGATGTACTCAGAAATCAGGGCAGAGTCCTAGTCCCTACAGAATGATTTACTATTTGTTTAAAGGATCCAGAATGTCAGCCTATTTCTTTAAGGTTCATTTTCCTCAAAACACTATTCAACTATCTGGTACTAGCTACATATGTACATATAGCTGTTATGCAGAATTTATGCTAATAACAGTCAATTAAAAAGAAGCCATTACAATCTACTATCATGAGGTTAAATTACTTACCTGGGAGATATTCAATAAAAAACCTGTCCCAATTAAGCAGAGTATGCTGCAATAATATTTTACATTTATATAGCACCTTACATTTGGTGTTTGGACAATTAGGCTGTGAGAGTAATGCGAAATCACAGCAGGCCCCTTTGAACAAGGCCAGCAGCTAACTGTCAAGTTGCTCTACTTCACAGTGGGAAACTTTTTACAATGACACAGAGTAAAGTCCTAATCCCACAAAATGTAACAGGAATTCTCCAGTTTTAGGAGATAAACAACTGAACTGCAGAATGACGCTCCAGCATCACTGATATCAATCCTCACAATTCTAGACAGGACTTTTTCTAACTCTCTCTCAAATGTAATGGGTCAATAAATATTTTAAACTTACTTCCCAAACTAGTTACAAATCACCTCAAATAGAATCCAAAGTTTTTCTGGCTGTACTCTGTGCATAGGTTCATTAAAATCCCTTGTAAAAACTGTACCTTTCCCAAAAAGATATCCTCTTCCACCTTTGTAATGTCAAAACGTTAGGACTTCCTAATCCATTCACTGAAAGGCAGTAAATATTAGGACCTAGTTCTCAAGGAAACTAATCCCTCAATCTTTATCTGTAGGTCTGTGTGCTTACTTTATTGCTCTGTGCCTCTGTGAAATGAGATAATAATGAAAATCATGATTTTAAAGATCCTTGACTACACAGAAAAAAGTTTTACATGTAGTTATGTGATCATTCAACGGTGAAGGTGTTTGGGGGGGATATTTTGTCAATAAGGCATGCTCCCTACCAGGCCTACATGTAACCAAGAATCATCCCATTTCATTATTTTTGCACTTCTAAATCATAGAAAAACCTAGTGACCTCAGCTATAATGGCAAGGGTTGATGGTTATGGTCAGTAAACTGAAGCCACTGCAGGTATAAGGTTTAATTGAGAGGCAGATGTACAAAGACAGCAGGTAGAGATGGAAATTAGGTTAGAAAGGGAACAGAGCAAGGTGAATGCAGATTTCTGTAGCCTAAATAAAACCATACACACTTAAACTGTGCTTGCCAGTGCTCCATTCTTTGCAATTGATGTCAAGTGGTTAGTATTTTACAAGATGTTCATGATTTTGCAGTATGTGTTCTCTAATATGTGCAACCATTTCTCTCCAATTATCTGTTTTCTTTCAGAAAAAAAAAAAAAAAGATTACTTTGCTTATGAGAATTGGAGATAGGTACACATTTGCAAGCTGCTGTTTCACATGCACAAGAGGGTATTTTTGCATGTATCCAAGATAAACTAGTGATTGTGTAAGCCACTTGCTGAGCTTCTAGCAGGAAATATACCCCATTGCTCACACACTGCTAATATTAGTCATCTAATGGGAAAGGCCAAATGCTTGAATCACAGCTCCTTCTCAGTACAATTTTATGGTGTACCTTTAGAGACGAAAAAAATGTTATGTGAATAAGAAGATTGCAGCAGTGGTAAGATGGTGTGCTGCCCAAGGTTAGCAAAACTATTAGAAAAGTCTCATTGAAATCAGCTTAGTTGGAAAGGACTTTGGGGATGATGATGTGGATTGCCAGAAGCATATGTAAAGACTAAAACTTTTTAAAATGCCTGCAAGAGCAGTGCTATTTTACTTACTCAAGTATATCTTAGTTCACCTTTAAGTCTTTATGCTAACCTATCTTATGGTAGACTTGCCTAGGCAATCTTTTCCTATACTTTCATAGCAGAAGAGGCAAAACTGCTTACTGTAACATGGTCAGAAACATGTTTTTGCCTGACCTTGCACATAATAAATGTGCTGTTACACAATTTCACAGGGTGTTTAAGGCCAGTTACTGGGGGATTCACATCGTATATTCACATGCATTTCCCACTGTTGGGTATTCATCCTGACCAGCCAGAGCAGAGCAGGATGAGGTCTTTGGTGCCATTTGTGACCTGTGTGAGTACAGCATGTGTCTGCTTGGGCTGATCTGTGTGGTCAGTGTGTGTGTACGTACATCATATACTTATGCTTGTATATACATATTACCTATTTCCTATTGGGAATCAGAGAATCACAGAATGGTTGAGGTTGGAAGGGACCTCTAAAGATCATCTAGTCCAACCTCCCTGCTCAAACAGGGACACCTCTCCTCTCAGTCTTCTCTCCTCTAGGCTAAACAGGCCCAGCTCACTTTTAGCCTTTCCTCATAAGATAGATGCTCCAGTTCCTTAATCATCTTTGTCACTCTAAAAAGTTTTGCTCTAAATTTTAGAGCAAAAGTTAGTGGGCTACAGTCTTGCAGAGGTGAGCCAGTTCTCTTTAACCTCATAACTGTTTAGTACTGACTGTTGCAGTATGGCATATCAGACAAATGCAACCCAACACTGCAGTCTCTCTATTCCCCAGAGAGTATCATTTGCATGTAAGCATTTTCTAGTGCTTTGAGAAGAACGTTTGCTTTCAGTTTAGCATGCCAGTTCTTGGAGCAATCCAAATGTATTTTGCTCTCTATAAGAACTAAAAGAGAGGTTGCTATGATCAGCTACTGGATTAGAGAGTGATAAGTAAGAATATTAAATCTGTATAGGGTGCACTGTACAACATCCTTGGGTAAAGGAGAGGCGTGATCTTGAAAGAAGGTTTGGAAAAGCCTTAATATGTGTGGAGAGACAGAAGGGAAAGTAAGGAGTAAGGGAGTAACGAGGTTAAATCTGGCTTGTTTGCAAATTCAAATTTTACTTTTATTTTTCAACATGATTATTGCTGATTTATTATTGATTGTAATTACAAACCAAAATTAATAACCTCACTTAACCACTATAAACAGCATACCTGGTAGATAGGACCAAGCATGTGTGCTATTACAATTGCATTTCATGCCTACAAACTATCTGCAGCCCTGAGCCTAGAGCTTCTTTTGTCTGCTATAAATAAATAAGAGTAGAAGAAAAAAAAAAGAAGAAGAAAAGAAAGAAAAATAAATCATATGTCTGTAATCTAAACAAGCTCTCTTTGGTCAATGATGCTTATCAGACGTATCTACATCTAGCTGAACTTAATTGTTTTATTTAGGCAATTGCATATCCCAAAACTATTAGAAGCTCTTCTAAAACATTACAGCAATAAGCTCACCCAGAAAAAAGCAATTATATAAATCAAATTAAGGAGAAAACAGGATAAAGGTTTCTAATGAAGTTATATTGCATATTCTGTATAGAATTTAGATGCCTTTTCAAGATCAGCTATTATCACCTAATGGTTCAGAGTCTGAACATATGCACTGATACATGATAGAGGGCAGCATTTAATGTTATACATTAAATATACATGATAATAATCATTTTAAACAACTAATTAATTGAAAGCTTCTAATAATATTTCTACTTCTTCATTTCAGTTCAGATCATAGATATAATTCACTGCAGTAATAGATATCCAATTAAAAGTGTCATTTTTTTAACAAACTAAATAAAAGATAATCTTTCTAAATTAAGTCAAAATAAAAAAATAACCCCCATAATAGTGTGAAGAAACAAATACAGAAATCCTGCTTTAATTATTTACAGACTATCAATTACTGTACTTGCACACAAAAAAATGGCTGTTTTGTGAAGTAACACATTAACAACAACAATTACAAAAAAAAAAAAAAAAGAAGGAGTCTAACCATGGCCTGCAGGAAACTGTCTCCATTGTAAATGAGGTGTTAACTGGAGTATGTACAGCTGTGGCCAGGCACGATAATACAAGCAGTTCCGAATTAGTTCTTCCTTATCAATTCGTTCCCGCTTAGCAACATCCTGAAAGATGTTCAAATAGTAACAGTGGAGAACATGTAAAGGAAATAGAAAAGGTCTAGCATTTAAAAATAAATAAATAAATAGATAGAATTGTAATATTTGCTTATTTAAAATTCTGCAGAACAAAGAAAACTTTTAGAAGTATTAAGACTATCATCAGGAGAGCATAGCAAAAAATACTAATCATTAGTGATTACAACCCAAGAAATTTTGATTTAAAGTTTGTGTTCCTAATTATGAACTGCTTCGGGGACTTTTTCTCAGTGAAGCACAATCTAAAATCCTGTTCCTGCAGCATAAATTAAATACAAAAGCAATCTTGTCAGTCTCAACCTAGAGGAGCTGACCCTTTGAAGTGTTCAGACTCTATTTAGCGAATTGAAAACATATGACTTATGAAACAACAAAATCATGCCTAAAAGGGGTGTCACATTCAGGATATGTAAGCACAGTTTTTAAAAGTACCTTAATATTTAAATTTTTTAAACATGACAATGTTTAAAATGTTATTTATGATAGCCCAAATTCACCTGTCAGTACAGAGAGTTTCATGATGAGTTTCTAATTCGAAGAAAAGTGAGTCAAAGATCAGAAAGTGCTATATTATAGAAAATACATTATTTTACATTATTTTATTTATGAAATGGCACGAAATTAATCTTATATTTTGACCTCTCTCTATCAGGCATTGCCTTATCTTTTAGCACTTAACTACTTCTGGTAATCATAAGGGAGAAAAAATGACTAAAAATGATAAATAGAAAGTCAGAACAAG
Source organism: Crypturellus soui (assembly GCA_032275445.1). Classification (NCBI taxonomy): domain Eukaryota; kingdom Metazoa; phylum Chordata; class Aves; order Tinamiformes; family Tinamidae; genus Crypturellus; species Crypturellus soui. The sequence continues at coordinate 1,002,015 of JAUBNY010000059.1, read as the reverse complement.
AAAAAATCAGCACTTTAAAGAGCATGAGGTTTATCTCAAAGAAAGCTTTTCTTCAGTCTCTCAGTCTCAATTATTGATATAAAATTCATTTCCACGTACTCTGGAAGGTCATCAACTCCTGTATTTCTGTTTTCCTTCTTTAGAAATGACTGTATTATGATTTCCATACCTTCCATGCAAGTATATGCTACTTTCCCAAAGTTCAACAATTAAATTTTTAGTCCAGTCAATAAAATACTGCACTGTCCTTGTTAATGGATAGGAGTCATTAAGAGAAAAAATATAGTCTCTTTTCAGAGGTATCTTAGTGCTTTTAGGAGACCTTATTCACCCTCTGCATAAAGAGAATTACAAATCATAACATGAAGCCAAATCTTGGAATGGTTTTTCTTTCTCAAGCTGAAAATTCACTCAAATTTGAAGACTCCTTAGCTGGTACACAATTTGAAGAGCCACTTCAGCCCAAGCACATTTATTGGGGTATCCGTAGTTCAACACTGAGAGCCTGGATGAAGATGTCTCACTTTTTCTGAGCCACCGCCTTGTTGAGTCTTCTGGCTGTGCAGTCCAGAGCAGACTAATTTATTGTGCTGTGCACACAAAAACAGGGTATATAATGTGTACTTGAGGGAATTTCCCAAGTGAGACATTGGTATTTTGTGGTTATTGGTCTTAACTCATCGGGTCTTTGAGCATGTGAGTGTTTCTATTGTGCAATAAGCTGAAGCTTGAGAAAGAAAAAGGTGCCTCATAACCCCACTGCTAAGAGGTATATTTTTCTGTTTAGTACACGTATAAGGTTATTATCACATAGAGATTTTTTTCCTAGATTCAGTGGGACTTGGGTTTTTTTGTTTGTTTGTTTTGTTTTGCTTGTTTATTTTGTTTTTGTTTTTATTTTTATTACTTTTTCCCACAGGCCTTCTACTGTGAATGTTTTTGAAGCTGGAACTGTGAGTCTGAAGGCTAATTCCTGCGTTGGGGTGTACCAGCTTAAATCCCAAATGAAATGCCACTGTGAATACCTGAAATCCCAGGACAACATTCAGTAGTGCTTTATCTCCTGCAGTCAGTTTTGGAAACTCCTGCTTTCCCCCAGCCCTTTCATTTCATGACACATTTGCCCTCTCCTTACACTTGTGGCAGTACAGATTCGTATGAGACTGTGCTGATACCTGGGAGAGTTAAGTGGCAAAACAAGCAAGGAAGGGAGGGGAAGAGAGGCAAGGAAAAAGGAGGTGAACGGAGGGATCTCTGTCTTTTAACTTTGCTGCCAGTGAAAAAGTGCATGGAACTATACTCCAAATCAGAGAGTTCATGAGTTCAAGCTTAACTGGGGAATGAGTAACAACTAGAAAACCTTTCAGCCAACCTTTCTTAGCACTCCATAAAACACTAATTTTTCATGTCTTTTGCCTAGCCACAGGTAGGAACATTACTGCTAATTTTCAGCTTAAGTTAAAGCTCTGCAGAGACTTTTCAGTGCTTGAACTGGCACTTGACAATTTGTGAGGTGTCAGGTGAGTACTGATGAGGTTGAGAACTAGGTGTTGTCTTGTTAACGTCCTTGGCAAGGAAGTAGAGCAAATTCACAGCAGAAACAGTCTGTAGTAATCCATGGATACAAGTTGCACACATCCATTACATTTTGATCTCCAAGAGGATGGTGGGTTTCAAAGGTCAGATTGCATCAGTTTAAATTAGATTTAGGGGGTTTAATGTTGTGAAGAGGAGAAAGGTGATGCTGGGCTAAGCAGTCTAAATATAACTAGAAGGATTTTAGGTGGATTGAATCTGAGACTTTAGGTGCAAATACTCAAAACAAAATAAAATATTAAAGAGTTATTTAAGCTTGCAGATAAACTATGTACAAGAGAAAATGACTTAGAAGAACAAAAACTCATAATATTATTTCACCTTACCTCTCTGACTCTCAGATATTCTGAACAAGGAATTTTAAGAATTTCACAGTCTTCTTCTGTAATGATAGATAACTGGATTTTCTGCAATTTTGATGGGAGAGTTTCCAGAGTTCCAAAACAACTTCCTTTAACAAGCTGCAAAAAATAAACAAATAAAAATATAAATATCAAATATAATTTTCTCTCCTTATCTTTAAAACAGTTAAACAATAGATTTTTATTTTACAACTATTTTGAGAATATTTTGATGTAGTTCTTTGTTCTGTGTCTATATACTGTTGTGTATTACTTTTGGAAAGCACAGCCAAGTTATGCTTATTGGCAATGACTGATATATTATGCATTAAACATGTAATCATGTGGCAATTAGGGATGGTGATATTATACCAGAATAGTATGGTAATGAAGTTCAATCTGACACAGTGTTTGGTAAACAACCTCTGTGCAGGATCTCCTTGCAAATGTTTTCCCTCATGAATATCTCTGCCATCTAATAGAAGATAGCTGTTGGAAGGGTACAGGGAAGCGTTCATAAAAGAATCTATCATGAGAGGCATCAGAGACAATTCGACACATCCAAGGTTAATGTAAATCAGAATATTTTCCCAGTTTATATCGTTTGGTATTATCTGCACTGAGGTAACCAAAGTGAAACATCCACCATTTTCTTTTAAATGACAAATAAGCAACAAGCACAAATGCAGAGTGAAGTTACCCAAGTTTTATAACTTATATCAAGGTGAGTAAGTAATACAAATTGCAGGAAGAATTCAAAAACAATACTGCAAAAAAACGCTAACTTTTCTGCTATCCACCCCTTCTGATTCTTCCTTGAATTATACTTTTAAGGTTCATCCCCATTATTGTTTCAGCCCAGCTCAGAAGCATGCTGTGGAATATATTCTCCTGTTCATTCTCACTTAGCACATTTTGGTTCATATTGGGGCAATCTTGAGCCATATAAACTCATGTCCTTTTAGCTGAATTTAAACTGGAATATCAGATGTTCCAAGAAAGCCTCTGATATACTGCATCTGTTGCTGAGCATCAGACCTAGCAGAACCAATCCAGGAGTAAAGTCCTAAAGTCTGTGTCATGGCTAGGTTCCGTTGTCAGCCGTTTCACTGTATGGATCTGCTTTGGGGATGGTTTGGCTGATCACACACATTTACGCATAATAAAACACAGTAATATGTACCCTGAAATGACTATTTAACTAGAACCTACGAATCTCAACCCAATACCCACCAATGCTGCAGTCTTCATGTGAATGTCAAAGATGTTTAGGGAAGCCCAGCACTGCCAAGGATAGGAACCTTCATGTCTTTATGAGGTTTTTTTTTCCTTTTTTTCTGATAGCAGGAAACATTGCAAATAATTCTTTTTAAGTCTCACTTTTATAAGCAATTGTGACACTACAGTGTGAAATAGATAACATTTCTTGAAATGTTTGTATAATTCTCTGTAGTGCTAATTAAATGAATCCATAATTCCAGAAAATTATGAATTTACGCACTATCAATATTCCTATCCTGCCCTGACATTCTAA
>JAUBNY010000059.1:942063-956827 GCA_032275445.1 Crypturellus soui | reverse complement strand
AACCATACACAAAGCTGCTGAGAGTTATTATCATTCTTTTTCTGTGACACCCGCAAAGGCTAAACTTTGATTATATGTGCACAGATGATCCAGTCCTACTTTTAATCAGTTGATATATGGATGAATTTTGAGTTGTGTCCTGTACCTCTCTTTGGATAGTTCCAAAGCTGGTAGCACAAAGCCTGGTTTCTACTTTCTTTTGTGTTCAGTATGGATTTTCACATTTTCACTTCCTGTTACAATCTTCTGAATAAGTTCTAGAATATGGGCACAAATAAAATCTTTCAGTAGTATTTTCTTAGACCTTTAAATAAAAAACAAGCGGGCAATACGGGGCTTGTTTCAAAGCTAAATTAGGTCTGACAATGTGACTGAATGATATGATGAACAAATGTCCCATCTCTGGACTTCACAGCCTCTAGAGAACTCTCAATCTGGAAGTCAGTCTGCAAGGACAGTGAATATAAATATATATGTGTAATATATGTATATAAGAAAAAAATGAAAAAGTTGAAATATTGCAAAAGCTACATGAAAATAAAAATAAAATGAGGCCAGGACTGAGGTTAAAAGAAAAGAAAAAAAAAAAGGCATTATTGCAATATGTTGGAGTTTTAATCCATCCAAATTCTGGAATGTGAGAAAATTGCGTAATAAAGATTAAAATATGAATGAGAAAGGAAATTGAATTTTGGGTTAATGTATATACTGTTTGATAGAGCTAGAGCTTTAAAGTAGTGCAGAGTTCCAGTTTGCCAACTATGTGTCAAAAATATATGAAAACTAGGATGATTTAACTTGGCTGTCCATAAGACTGTAGCAGTGAGCCAAAAAGAGAATTTAAATTAATACCATGACTGCTTTATGAGATATAGCATGTGTCCAATGTAACAAAATTTCTAAGTTTCTTTATAGGCATAAACAACTAATGTTTAATATTGCAAGATGCCATATGGGATGCAGTTTATACTATGCACACTTAATTCTGCATTCGTTTTCCTATCATGATTCCTGAAGGGGACATAAATTAACATATAATGTCAAATCCTAAAGTGATTGAACATCTGAAATATTCATTGACTTTGAAATTTTTGTGAGTACTTAGGAACTTTTACAATTAGGTCTAAAGACCAAACTGTAGAGTGCAAAGAAGTGATGTTTATTGAACTTCCCTTTGATATTACAGTATATGTATACAGAAGGAGTGGGGGGAAAGGCAGAACAACAAGGCAAATTCACAACCAGGCTTTACAGTTTTTTTCTTTTATTTTTTTCTGTATATATCATATTGTTCTTAGTGCCACTTTATAGCTTTAAATATGTACTGTGCAGTCATAAGCAGTTCTGAATAATATCATACTTAAAAAATCCTCTGAGGCACAATAGCTGCCTCCTGTTGTTCACAGGGAAGAACAGGTAACTTAATACAAGCCATAAATTACAAATTTGCTGTTCTTGAGCAGTGAATTGACAAGGCAAAAAGCTGTCACCTCTTTCTTCCTTTCATAACATCGAGGGCAGACACACATATATGTAAGAGCAATAAATCAGTGCTCTGAATCTGTGGCTTAAGTGGGAACTTCTTATCAGTATGTGACAGAGGCTGTTGTTCTTACCACAGTGTAGTCAACTCAAACAGTGTCCAGGGTCGGTAGCTGCATACCAGTTATTTGAGGTTGAAAGTTTTCATTGTTAGAAATCTCATTGCTAGAGAGGGATTTACAGGTTTTTGATTCAGTCTGCAGTTATAGAGGAATGAAAATCATTATCCTCTGTGGCTTAAGGATTCTGTCTGAGACCTGCATTTACTACAGTAGACAATTGTTCTGTTTTTCTTGTGCATATGAAAAAAAAAGAATAAAAAAAACCCTCTAATCTTACCTCATATACAGTCAATAAGAGCTCACTGGGGATTAACTGCTTTTGATTGATGAAAAATAGATGTGACCTGCTCACATTGTAAATCAATCTAGCAAATAGCATTCAATAATATAAGGTAGTATTTTCCAACATGGTTTGGAATTAAGACAGAAAGTTATTGTCAGCAAAATTTTGGGCCCTGCTGTGTTGGATTCATTAACTTTAAGGCCATCCTTTGACAGTTAAAGAGTGAAAGAGAGAGGCTGGGGAATTGCAGCAGACCCCTCAGATTTCAAAGGGAGGAATGATTTGCATTAAACAATTTAACTGAGGGAAAATTGCATCTAGTTAGGAGCAAAGATGAGAAAAAAAGAAGCAGCTTCACTTACAAAAGTAAATCTGGGGTAAAAAAAATTTTTTAATAAGGAAAAATAACATTTAAAAGATTTTTTTATTATTTATAGTTAAAGCTCAATTTTCACTCAGTTAATATTTGTGCAATACAGTCACACTTTAATAAGAATTGCATAAAGTCACAGATGTATACATATTTAAGAAATCAAGGCACATTGTTTAACTCGCAAGAAATGAAGGCCTGGCATTGGCATTGCAGACTCCAGAAAAAATTTTGATTGATAAAAATAAGGAATTATATTAAAACACTCTCAACAATTGTGGTCACATCTAGTGGATTTTTCAACAAGTTTATTTTATTTCAGAAGTGTTTTTAAGACACAGACATCCTGATGATTATGTTTGTCCAGTCTGGCTCTTAATTTGCAGCAGCCTTGAAACGACTGTAAAATTTACCTGCAGGTCCAACATATAAAGGTCAATTCTCTCCATGAAAGAACATTGGGTTGTGGCTGTAATTTGGCTGCAGATTCTGTCCTCTGACCACACTATATTACAAACTAAGGAGGTTGCCAGAGAGTTTATCACCTGTGAATATTCCCTACTCTGGAAGACTTCCCAGGGATTGGATCAGCCAGACTGCCAGTTCTCTCATGCTTTGGCTCTGCCAACTTTCTAAAGAAGGAATTAGTGAGACTTTTACATAATTGCAAGCTCCAGATTTCTGCTGTGGTGCAAACCGAAGATAAGACAGAACAGGTCTGTTGGAAACTCTTTGCATTTTATATACCTTCTCATTTTGATATACCTATCATTAAAAGGACATGGCTCTCCATTTCTCTTTTATACAAAGCAACTTATTCCAATTTCTGAGCAAATTCACTTCCTTAAACTCTGATACATATAAAATTCTAACTGGCCTGGATAGAGAGGGATCCCAATAAAAAAAAAAATCACATTTTCTCTAGAACTTTCTACAGTATTCACAGGAGCAAATTTCACAGGCATGTACTTGAAGCTTGCACACAAGAATTCTATACAAGTTTAAAGCTAAGCAATGTCATATTTCTCTTTTTTTAAGGAGAGCAGAAAAAAAGGGGACAGGCAAGTAGAAGGGATCAGTGATCAAGGAGAAGGCATCAAGGATCACATTCCTCCTTTCTAAAACAAGCAAAAGCTTCTCTAGTGAAATATAGAAATATATATAATACCTTCCATTTGCAAAGATATACAGAATGGGCTAAATTTTAAGAGGCCTGTACAGGATATTTTTTCTCTGTTTTGTTAATTTCCTAGCTTCTGTGTGGGGTTATGCATTAATGTTTTAAAAATACTTATATTTTGCAGTTCTATAGATTACCCTCTCATATCTCGAAAATCATCAGAAATGTATGAGAAGGATATAAAGTGACAGCCACTACTAAAAACTATAGAAATGGATTGTTTTTTCTGTTTTAAGCTGTAAGTACCAAATACAACCTCAATTTATTTCTTTTTTTCTGTATCTCTTATTTTTCCTCATCTCTTGCATCTCTCCTACCATTTCATTAAAGTCTTTCCTTGTGGAAGAATAAATAACAGCAATAAAACCCTAATCATTTTTTTTTTAAAAAAGTGTTCTTCCATAAGTCTCAGATCTCTTCAAAAACACAGTTTTGCAAATAGGAAAACAGAATTTGAAAAGCTAAGTAGTTTTCGCAAAGCTATAGAATAATTTCAGTTACAGGATGGAAAAAGCAACTTCTATTCCTGGTTTCAATAGTTCAACAAACATTTACCAGAAGATGAGGCTAGCTGACAACTTCCTGCAGTCTTCACTTTAGAACAAGAATCCAAATTCACAGTAATATTCCTCACACCCCAGATGTTTAGGGAGAATTTTTGTCTTTTTCCCTGCAGTCAAACTGTTCTTGGATTCACCACCTTCCCCTTCTACCTTAGGAATGTGAGGTATTTCAAATTAAAAACATCTCACAAAATCTTCTCAGCATGACAAATTTATAATCAGCTAAGCGTTTCTCAGACCCCGAGACATTCAAAAGTACTCAGCACATCATGTTAGAAATTTTAATGAGCATCATTAGGATAGACACTTATTCTAGTACATGCACCGCAGTCTGGAAACTGTTGAATGAGGAGTTTATGATCCTTATTAGACTTCAGCAGCACATTTTTCTTATAGTGATTTCCATAACTTTAGAAACGTTTCAAAACCTAGCTCAACATGTCTGCAGTTAACCTTGTAAAAGATGTTTTTGGGCTCAGTTCTTCTCCAGTATTCTTAGCCTTCAACTTTTTATACAGACTTTTTGCCCTTGCTAATAAATATTTCTTAAGGAATCTTTCTTAAAATAATCCAGGAGATTTGATGATATTGCATAAATTTAAATACTTGTTTGGCAAAGAACATACTTTAAATATTATAGCTATAACATTGTTTCCCCAAAATACAGCATTTTATTGTGTACTCATTACTGCAGTTTTGGCAGCTCCTTTCATGTACAGTCCACTAAAATCCCCTATGAATTATTCCATTCATGACCATATAATATATGTTCCTTTATCTTTCAGGTTTCAATTTCATCAACTAATAAAACGATATTCAGAATGATTAGAAAAAGCAGTTCATTATATCCTATCTATTCAATAATTATCAATCATCTAGAAAGATAAAATATCTCAGTGAATAATGATTACCAAATATTTTCTCAGGAGGATTACCATTGTGGGAAGCTATTCAATAACTACAAATTATTTGACATTGTTGACAAAATTTTATTATCCTATACTCTTGTAACTAGATTTCTTCTATAATTTCACTTCACAAAGTAACTAATTAATGATTTAAACAAACACAATCATTCACTAACAGAATCCTTATTACTGAATTACTTTTTCTTGTTATTGAAATGCTGGATGTAGAAAATGTACATTCAGCACCAGCATCCTGGTGCTATACCAGAGTTTTGTTTTATTTTATGACTGTCTGAGAGCAAGTCTCCCTGGATTCGACTGTCACTTAGTAGAATCACACTTACACAACTAGCAAGGAGACAAAAACTATAACAGTTCTGTTCTTGTTGAAAGAAGTATTAGCAAAATATTCTATTTATAAATAAATAAATAAATAAATAAAGCACCACTTGACTATATCAATTTCCCTCACACTATAATTTCAAATTTAAGGAAAACAACTTAATCTCATATGTTTTAATGCTATTGTTTGAATAAAACAGCTAAGAGTTTGAACACAAGTAGTTATAGGAAAATTTTTATATCAACAGAAGCAGAAAATTACTATCAGCTCCTGAATTGAATGAATGTGTCTGTTCATAGCTGTATAAAATGATTATCTCCTTACATAAATATTTATAGAATGATCTTGAAAGCCTGTTCTGGTGTCTAAAACAGGAGCAGAATATAAGCATACCTCAACATACCCAGAAAGCTCTCATTCTAAGGGCTTCTGGACTCTGGAGCCCAACAAGGACTGAAATCTGATGACACCAAGGGATGAGGATTCCTTATTGCAAACCAAATTATCCAGATCCTTCTTGCGTGTTGCAGAAGAATCTAGCTTTGCTTATAAAGGCACCTCAACCTCCTGCTTAGGAGGACTTCTCCAAATGATCCTAAAAGTGCCCAGGCATCTATTTATAGGTACTGGGGGCCCTATATAGCCTCTCAACACACATCTAACAAATCTGATCTCTCCAATGCCATGAATGCTTCAAGCTTTTGGGGGGATGGGAGACTGTTTTGAGGTCTTTTAAGTACATATATCAAATAAAAAATTAGCTTGCATAACGTGGCATTCAAAAACTCCAGAAAAAAAGAGTGTATATATATACACATTCATATTATTACTGGAATTTATACCATGGTGGTTTGGACTGGGAGTGGACCCTGGCTGTCTCACAGCTTCTCTCTCTGATGAGACCCTTGTTATAGACAATAACTTCGAAGAAAAGGGTTACATTTTCAAGGATTTAAGTCTGACAAATAGAAAATGCTTGTTTTGTCAGACGCAAGAATTTTTTTGGGTTCACATCTTTTTCAATTTGTGTTAGAATTAAATATTTAAGGCAAGACATAAATTATGCAAGAAAAAATCATAAAGCAAAGCAGATCTATTTAGAGACATTTTTTTTTTTTCTGGACGAGATTTCCACAGAGCATAGAAACAACAGAAAGTGTATCTGGGAGAGACTTCAAGAGATTACCAAGCACGCTCATAATGAGGGACTCTGTTTTTACAAGATTTCAGCTCCCCCACGGACTGCTGAATAAGTGACAGAATCATTTAGCATCCAGCAATGCTAATGTCCCAATTGCCATCAGCTCACCAGCAAGCACCGTGAGCTCTTCCAAGAATTTCACCACTTATTTGTCACGCAAAAGGTAATGGAATGTGTTAGAAAGTCTGGCCTTGGCCGTGTGGACTGAATACTTCTGAAAATGTGTCATTAGGGCTTTTATAAGAATCAGGATTTTGAACTCTGCTTTGCAGTGAAGGGGAAGCCAACAAAGACACAACATAAAAGTTCGTGCCAGTCTGTATGGTAGTAGTCCTCTGTAGGCTTCAACACCCATGGGCTTTTTTGTAGCTGTTACATCCAAACCCAGGCAGATTAAGCTGGAGAAGTGCAGGCTGAAACTGAGAGATACAAAAGACAAAAACAAAGGAAGAAAACTGAACCACATAACGCAGAGCAAGAGAATAAAAACCACACACCTACTTAAAATAGCTCTGTCTTCATTACAGAGTTCATACCGAGTACCTTACCAGATCTCACAAAACAAAACTCAGTGAACTGAACGGAAAACACAGACATGCTTGGAAAAATCTTTATGAATAATTTTAAGTATACTCCAAACACAGGTCCTCTGAATCACAAGTCCTCTTCCTTTTATACTATGGAGACATCTGAAGAAATATTGAGTGGTCTGTATCCAGCACTGGGAAAAAATACATTGATTTGCTTTAAAACAAAGATGTCCCTCTCTCCTAGCAAACCAGAAGTGGTACTTCATAATCTTGAACAGTGAAATTGCTTTACGGTTTTTAATAAGGCTCAGTAAGAAACATATTTAGAAAAGGTGAACACAAATATTCTCACATTTGACAAGACCTATTGTGGAACTACTATTAAATTAGAGAAAACAACAACTACCAAAAATACTATTTTATCCAGGTGATGCATTAGATAAAGCACAAATTCTTAAAAATAAAGAATAAATTTATCATCTCATCATAAAAATCCTGGGTCTATTGTATCATTGACAAAGTCTTTTGAGGTCTGGCAAACTCAGTAAGGTATTCCTTATATTACCAAACCACAACAGCATTGTGAGAACGTTGACAAAATATCAATTACCTTTTCTAGGTACCAAGATTTTTCCATAAGGAGGAGATGTGAAAAATATAGCAATTCACTAGTCTGGGAATTACAGAATTACATTAATTAAAACAATTTTGCTTCATTTAGGAGCTTACAGATCTTTTCTCTCTTCTTGCAATTTACACTTACAGCCATCATTAGTATTGTAATATAGCAGTACAACTGAACCACTTCAAAATACTTCTGACATTTTTCCTTAAAAATAATGTAAAGGTTGATGTATACCTCACAACGGACTTCTTCCTGCGTGTAAAGTCCAAAAGCAACACACCAAGATTTTTCCCTCAAATGCTACAAGAGAAGAATTTTTATTCTGAGCTTTCAAGTATAGTATCTGAAATAAAAGATAAAAATAGAAAGAAATTCATGAAAAGGGGAAGGGAAGGGAAGGGAAGGGAAGGGAAGGGAAGGGAAGGGAAGGGAAGGGAAGGGAAGGGAAGGGAAGGGAAGGGAAAAGCAAATGAGCTTTTTAAGAGTCAAGATTGTAAACAATGTCTTGTGCTCTTTTTCTTTTTTTTTTGTATAAATTATCAAATACATAGAAGAAACTGATCAGTATGCAGACTTCTTTTTCATACTAATATGTTGAACAGAGACTTACAAAAAGGAAAAGGAAAAGTATAGGTCTTTCTGAAATGTTTGTGCTTGAGGAAGATACAAAGCTGTTAATGTTTTTTTCCATAATGTGTAACCTAAATCACTCCTGATGCAGTTAAAACTCATTCTATCATATTCTAATAAGTATGGCTGTGGAGAATCAATAGTTTTCCTTCATCTCTGAAGCTCTGCTGTACCTATTTTAAAACTTATATCAAGTACTCTTTCAGCCTTTTTCTCTCAAGGGTCAACAAATCCTTTTTATCTATCCTTTTAGAATAATTCCATTCCTCTAGATCATTTTAGAAATCTAGTTTCCATGACCTCCAAATCAGGTATCCCAGAACTGCTGAAGGAGAGGAAGAATCTTTGTCAAAATGGAATAAATTTCCATAGAAAGAGCTGTTTAAGTTGGCTTTACTGTTGAAGTATGTAGTCCCCTCCACTGCTGACTTACAGGCATTTAGCTCATTTTTACACTGTCTAATTTGTTGTTTTTTGTCTTAGCCTTTAAAGTCTGGATGATGAAGAAAAGTTCCATTAAAGAAAAGGAAAAAAAAAAGAAAAAAAAAAGGAAAAAAAAAAGAAAAATCTCATCATTAACGAATTTTATTCACTCCAGATTCTTCGGAAACAAATTAAGAAGTGTAAGGTGTACCTTGGTTAAAATACACTTTAATGGCAGATAAAATTAAAGTGTTTTTTTTGTATGTCTGTCTTCAACTTTATCCAGTTATAGAAGAAATATTAAAGAATGATTCCATTAATTACAAATTAATGGTTACATTAGGAATTGATCAGTTCAAATTTATTTTTATTTCTCTGACAACTTCCTAGTCTCCAAAAGTTATGTTTGGCTCTATAAAAACATTCATTATACCTACCACACTGTAATTTAAATAAATGTCTGTAGGAGAACCATAGAATAATTGAGGTTATAAAGGACCTCAGGAGGTCTCTAACCCAATCTCCTCAGATCAGGGCGAATGATGAGACCAGACTAGGCTCTTTAGACATTTTTCTAGCGTGTTTTTGAAAATCACCAAGGATGAAAAATGTACAACCTCCCTGGACAAATGACTTCAATGCTTAACTATAATTAAAGCAATTTTAAATTTCCTTATCTACATTCTGATTCCTCACAATTTTAATTTATGTCTGTATCTCTTTCTGCTACTAGGCACCACGGTGCACCTGAATGCAGCCTTTTACTTCCCTCATCCAGCATGAATAGAAAGAAAAAGTGGACCGATGAGTCTGAGCAGCAAAGAAGCAGACCATTAAACCAAACAATGCACAGGTAAATGAAGAAAACAGCCATTAAACATCATATACCATTACATTCATTCATACAATGAAAAGCAATCCATTTTTCTAAGCTAACCTCCACTTCACTTGTGGAATGTAAGCTTCCCTTTAATGAGAGTAATTTATTATAACATTACAAAATATGTATATAAATAATGTTGAAACCCAAGGTAATCCTAAAAATTACGAATTTTCTTAATTTTTGGCTATGAACTTTTACATGACCATTTTATCTTGGCATAAAACAAATATTCTCAAACCCACTTCCCCATCCTAAGTATACAATTGGCACATGTTTCTTTACCATATTTGCAGAAACACTGGTGTGCAAAGGGTATTTTGAGCTGAGTGTGTAACACATCAAGCTGAATAAGCCTCACTTGGGCAAGCTGAATAGCTAGCTCCTTAATTTTGTTATTCCTTCTGCATCAACATTGCCAGTGCTACTGCTCATTAACCCAACATAGCAGCGACCCTCCAGCAGTTGTGAGCTACCCTGACAGTTATCACGTCATTTTATGAATCATCTGTTACAGACCTACCAAAAAGACTTCATACCAAGCCAAAGGAAGCTTGATTTTCTTATTTCCACAGAGGCGATAGCAAAAAAATTAGCTGCATGTTTATGCTCTGATCATTTAGGTTAAGGTATAATTGCCTCTAACAAGCACTCTTGGAAGTCGTGAGTTTTTTACCTGCAGATGGAATACTATTCAAAAGAAATCCCTTCCTGCATTTGAAATAATGAAAGCTTTTCCAGTCTTGCCCCTGGATGGGGCAGCAGCTGATCAGTATGAGAAAAATCAAAGACAAGAGCTTCTGGGTAATTATATATGTCCCTAACAGTCAAATGAGATCCAGTGTCTAGAATGACATATTGGAAACATATATGACACGAGCTGACCTGGCATAATGACATTCTAAAAAAAAAAAAAAAAAAAAATTGATGGCAGCAGATTGCTTTTTCTTTTTTTTTTTTTTTTAAATAAATATGCATTAAACTCCTTTTCTTTCTTTACCAACAGCAAGCCAGTGTTCAACTTTGCAAACCTACCAACATGCCCCTCCAGAATTCCTCCAAGTTGGGTCTCGTGTAAGTGCAGATACCAGCAAGGAGGGACAACGCTCTGCATTTTCATGGCAGCTCACAGGGCCTGGAGGCTACTGTAGGGCAACCAAGCACAACACGCTGATCATCTCCCTGGCATATTTCATTGCAAGATGAGCTGATCCGAAGCAAAGGTATTGAAAAAAACAAATAAACAAAACCCCTCTGGTCTCCACAGTAGTTCAGAAAGAATATTTAATTAACTAAATGTTTATTTACCAGCGTTCTCTAAATAAAAGTTAATGGTATAGGTTAGAGGCCTGTTACAGCAACAAGGTACTATATAATCTAATTGTATAAACACAATTAAAAGTTTGGATGGGAAACCACTTTTTTTGCACTGGCTATGCCTGCCCGCTCTTTCAGGTTTTGCTTTTTATCCTTTGTATAACATTTCTTTTCTTCCAGGAGTGGCCCACGGTCCATCAATAGAAGAAACAAAGACAGTTATCTCCTATTTCTTTCAAGTTTGTGTTTTAGGAAGTTTCCTGCTGATCTGGAAATCATAGTCCAGATTTCCTGCAAATAACAGCAATAAATGCATGCTTCCCATTTTCTAGATTGGTGTCCAAATGACAAGGTTATTTTATCTCTGTCATCCTCATGCTGTTTTCCTTTTCCAGCTAAAGAGTGATCCAGTTGTGCGTACACAACAGGGACAAATTAGTCACTTGCATCTAGAAGTGAGGTTTAGGCGAAGAATCTAAGCTTCAAGAAAGATATTTTTTGCCAAAATGTGGTGTGGGCTTTCTCTCAGGATAAGGGCATACCATGTTTTTGGCTTTTTTATTGTGAGCATTCCCACTGTGAGTGCTAATAGTTATGAATCTGATTTGGGAGTTAAGATAGTATTTCTGATTACTTAAGACTGATTGTTTTCATATTTCATACATTCCAATGTTGATGCATTTATATAAAATGAATACAAAGAAGATATGCATAAATATATAGTTCATCTGTTTAACACTGTGGTTTATTATATTAAAAAAAAAAACAATTCTCAGTCCTAAAACCAACCTTTCCATCAAGATCCCATGTACCTCACTTGACATTTGAGACAGATTTTCTCTATCTATAAAGTGGAATCTGTGCTTTTGCCCTGAAAAACTGTGAGTATTTTTGGACAGAATTCTCTTTCCTATTATGACGTGTAATCAAATGAACTTTTTGGTCAAAAGATGTTTTTTCAAGCTATAGCAATTTTGATTAAATGCACCAGAAATCTGAAGCAAAAAATATTGATCTATGTAGAGTTATACATCAGTATACTGAAGAGTGTGAAAAAATCAATGTCAAAACACTGGAGCTAAACTGGTGAAGCTAGAAGAACATTGCTTTGAGGGCAAGGTATGATTTGCTTTGCCCTTAGCTTTATTCTAACCTAAAGCAGAAATTAGGGACAGGCAGGGGGGAAGGAGAAGAGTGACAGGAAGACAGACAGGAAAAGGGTTTATATTTTTGTAACAGCTAACTTGTATTATTCATAAGGACATTTGAAATAATATATGTAAAAATTTTTTCAAAGAGCATATTTGATATGATCCAAAATAATTTTTCCTTGTGAAAAAAGTTCCTACTTTCTTCTTGAAACTAAAAGATTTTGTGAATATAATGAAGTACCATCTTGAAAATTGTATATTTTTCTCTATAAAAACATTGAGTATTCAGTACTTCCAAACAACACCTCTCTGCAGCTCCAAATGTGTATGAAGAACGATTCAAAGTAATTTGAAACTTGACTAAAATAGATCTATATACACTTTATGCACTGACCTAAGTATAATTAATGTAGAGGCTCCTATATTAATTTTGCCTTCCCTTCAGAAACTGCTAATATCCTGTAGGCTTTGACCAGATGTTCAACAACTCAAGTGGTACATCTGCATCTGCCACTGAAAATTATTGTATGTAATTATGGAAGAAAGTTTTCAAAATAAAGAAATTTCTGCTCACTTTTAACTGAAAATGATAGTAGCCATAAAATACTTCACTCTTCAGTACAGTTCAAAGAACTTCTAATGAAGTTCTTCAAATCTTCACTTTTCTTTTGCAGGTGGGAACGACAAAGCACACAGTTGGCCAATGTCACACAGTACAGCAACATTAAAGATGGTAAAAGAAAGCAGGTCTCCTGAATGCTAATTGTCCAGTGTTATACTCATAATGCAACACCAAATTTGAACCAGGAGCAGGAATATAAGGATGAGGCTCTGTTGGCTGCAAACACTGAATATCTGACTATCGGGTTTGTGATCGGTATCCCTGAAGCAGAAGACTCAAAGGTAACGTATAACTTTGTCATTTCTGTCAGTTTTTGGCTAAGTGAATTTATTTAAATATTAAAAGAAAACAGTAGTAGTACTGTACTTTGTAGTACAGTAAGCAGGAAACATGACTGCTATAGGCAAGCAACCTGAGCAAGAACATTCCTTCTAATCTGCTTTGTAATATTTCTTCCTTGTGACATGACATTAGCTAAACTGCACAGAAACTAGCAAGCCATTCAAGAATAGCTTTGCAAAGGCAATAGTCAGATTTTAGGCTAGATAAAAAAACTTGTTGCTGTTTTACAAAAATCTTGCATAGAGCATACCAAGTTTTAAATGCCCAAATACATTGAAAAGAAATAGTAAATGTTACTTTCTTATTTTTTTCTGACAATTGGTATAATTTTTTTCAGCTAGACTTTCATATAAAGTCTTGTCTCATACCATTAGGCTCAGTGGAAAAACTGCCTTTGACAGCAGTAGGCTTTGAATCAAACCTATTCTTCTCTGGGTTTCACAATTCAAGATAGCTGGGTGACCTCAGGCAAATATTTGATAGCAAAAGACATGCATTTATCAAGCTGACCTGGACTTTGTTTCTAACATCATGTCAGAAACATGACTTCATCTTCAGAACTAACCTGTTGCATATCAGCTACATATCAATTAACTAGGTTTCAAATCAGGAATTCTGTGTTTTTATATGTTTTTATACCTTTCCAGTTCAGTCCATTTTGTACATTCATAAACAACATTAATATTACCTGAGAAAATTCCAGCTTTCAAATGTTATTAAATCTTACAGTTTCATTGTCAGTCTCACTCATAAAATTTCAGCTCCTGTGAGCTGAATACCCTTGAGTTTATCATCTAATTTCATATTCTAATTATATCATCAAGTTCTTTATAGTGTGATGTATTCCCTTAAAAATTTTAGCACCAAATATTTGCGCACAACACATGGTGCAGAAATTTTTGATTACTTTTTGTCAACACCTAGACAAACATGGAAAATTTCAAAGGTACAGGCTTCGATCATACTATCCCTTGGGTTAACTAAGGGTTAATTTCAAAATGGCTTGAATCCAAAATGTTTTTCATTGTCAAAGATTTGCCAAGTGAAAATCGTATGAAAACTGTGTTGATCCTGCTGTGAGATGAATAGTTAGTGACATAAGGATTACTCATGTTTTTGAATTCACAATATAGAAGCAATAGATGACTATTTAAGATTGTTTTTATACAATATTTGCCCAATTTATAATAAAATACTATTCATATATAAATATATTATGAAAGCTTTAAATATGTTAGCTCACAGTGGAAGCACATTTGTGGCTAAGAGCAAAGGAGTGGAGAGAATATGTAATAGTTTTCTGGCTATTCAAACTTGGCCTTAGCTTTAGAAGTGAAAAACATGAAAAAGGTGAAACAAAACAAAGTAAAAAGTTCAATGAAAAATCATGTATATGAACATACAAGTAGTCAGGTATACACATCAATCTCTGCTGAAAGGACCCCAGGAGTTTATCTGTATTTCTGAATAAAAGATCAGAGAGCAAGTTCAAACACTGAAGCCCCATTTCACCTGAAAGGCTTGAGTTAACTCACTCCTCAGTGTCTTCTGAACTAGTGCTAGTAATTCTTCCAACAAAACTTTGTTCTATCTGTAAGTTATAGGAGTGGGAGCTATTCAGTGGCAGAGATTAGACCATGGTCCTCTTTTTTTATTTAGCAGAATCTTCCAGGCTACATCTCTTTTTCCCTTTTTCTCCTTCCCTTTCTCCTTCTTCCCTTTCTCCTTCTTCCCTTTCTCCTTCCCTTTCTCCTCTCCTCTCCTCTCCTCTCCTCTCCTCTCCTCTCCTCTC
>JAUBNY010000059.1:824781-844302 GCA_032275445.1 Crypturellus soui | reverse complement strand
TATCCCTATTAAGAGGTGAGTCCAGCCATTCTCAGTTCCTCTAACCTTTGAGGATCGTCAGGAACGCAAGAAGATTCATCTCTTACCAAATTTGTCCCTGGCATCACACCACATATAAAATGGTAATTCTTAAGTGACTAGAGATTTCTTTATTCAGTTGCTTAAATGACTACAGGTCAAGACTGTTACAAGAACAAAGATTCTGCCTCAATAAATACAATTCTACTATAATAAAGTGTATGAAGGAGATATTCTTTTTCTTTTTTTAAGAACAGAGGAGAGCAATATTTGCTCCCTCAGGTCTAGTGACTGGGTCTATATACACTTATAAGTGAGAAAGAAAACTACTCAAGCTCACAGAGCTTTCTTGTGAGCTAACACCAGTTACATTTTAGGTAGCAACATGCTTTTTGTGAAGAAATTCTATTCATAAAGATATGTAAAAAGTACCGATATAAACATCCACTGATGGGACTGATTTTGGTTAAAAAAGGTTAAAAATAGAGCATTTTCTATGGATAGACAAAACTCTTTTGTCTTATCTCAGTGAAACTGTAGCCCAATGAAAGTTAACTTTAAATAGGAGCCAACTTATTCTTTTCCTTCTGTCCTGTGCCCATTCCTCTCTGATCAACACATGTTACTTTCATCAAAAAAAAAAAAAGATCACTAGCAAGAGGCAGTATCAACCATTGTAATTTTGGCAGGCTGACAATCAATTTTTTCACCTCCTCCAAACCATCCATCAAGTTATGACATGATGAAGATAATGTCACACTCAGGGTCAATGAAGAGCTGGGAAAGATTCTGAAAGATATATCTTTAGATCTTTAGGATATGGCTCCAACTTTAACTGAGTAATTTTATATACAGAAATGTGAATATTCCCTATTAGCACCCTGTCTTTTCCAGCCTATTGCTGCAGAAGTGATTCCCATTTGTTTGCTTTTATAAGCTGATGGAATCCTGTCAATTGTGTTTGACATATAGAACTAAATTTGAAAGGAAAAAGTAGAATCTACATTTCCAGAAGATGAAAAAAATCAAGATCATTGTACATTTCCAAATTCCCTCAGGCCATAAAACCTATTACTGCTTCAAACACAGGCTGCAGAGGCTACATCTAATATTTTCATGCCAATAGACAAGCTGCAATACAAGAAAAACCTTATGAATTAGTGCAAATATAACTGTATCAAAACATTGAAAAATCATCTTTTAGGTAAACTGTATCCTGGTATATGCAGTTACTAAATGCTTCTCAGATATTTATCTTAATTATTTCTAACCATACTTCTCTGAACTCTATGGTGATAGTATGTACATCTGGTGATTACTATAATATAATACACTTAAAGAGACATCTTCCTGACAGACCCATTAAAAGCATAACCCATTCTCTTAACTGAAGCACAGTGAGTCAGATCATAGTCAATGTCATCTGATTTTAAAAACAGGACAACAAGTAGCTATTAAAAATTCAAACTACAGACTGTTTTTTTAAGAAAAATAGAAAAGTCTTTTAATAAATTAGGAGCATGGAATTAATGAGTATGGACAAATGCATACTGTGATTTAAAAAAAAAAATCCAGAAAACAGGCAAAATAATCATCAAATCTTAATCAGCAGCGAGAGAAAATCATGATAAATATAAAAAGAAAACTTAATGCAGTTGTTGTCTGACTACTATTATGTAGCTCTGAAGAAAGATGTCCTCATTTTAGCAATCAAAATCTTTGAGTTACAGAGACAAGCTCTAATGCCAGATAGCTATGGAAAACATTTGCACATTACATTTTGCATCATGGGAAGCTCTGAGTGGAAGTGAAACACAGGCTGTGATCTTTGTAGTCCACCACAGTGATCTAATTCAAAAAGAAAAATTTCAGATGGTATCTATTGATCTGAACATCCCCACAGATGGAGCAGCTGCCTGCTGAGGAAGGCAAAGTAGCCCTTAGAGTTCACTCTCATAGATATGTCTATGAAACACCCAGCAGCTCAATCTCTGCTCATAGGTCTTTTGTGCATTTTATAACAAATATCAGGTAAAGGCAACAAGGGTGCTGCTCTGACCATTCAGAGGAAGAAGTCCTGCTCCTTTCTGCATATTCTTTTCTGGAGGAAAAACATTATCAAAAGTTTGAAAACGTCTGTGAATATGCCACATCTTTAAGTGGTGGAGCAACTAACATTTCCTTGAAGAGAAAAATTGTTCTTTGAAACACAAAGTGGTCACTCCAGTGGCTTCATGAGGAGTTAGAATACATTACAACCTTACAAGCTTTTAAAGTAATCTTTCTGACTTAAGAAGGGACATCATTAACAAATAAGTTTTCCACCTGTAGCTAAAGAAAGCACGAGACAAGCTTGAAATTCCTAAACCCTGTAGGTTTTGCCATAAATACAGCATATAATAAACACTAGCCAGAGCTAACAGAGCTAAGGAGCTAATTGGATGCAGACTATCTGCTTTGCTGGCTGCACTGTTAATCTTCTTACTTAACAGCACATCATGATGTTCAATTAACTGAAGGGCTTTTAGCCTGTTCAGGGACTGATAAAAATAACTAAACGGCTACAACGCATAAAACAGACCCCAAATACTGGAGCAGGTTAATCACCCTACTGGACTCAAGAAGTGAACTTGTACCTCTGTTGGTATCAGTATATCAGGTTTGTTGTTGTGGCTTGAATATTGTTTGCCAAGCGGTATCATATAAGGGGGTTCCAAACGTTTATTTCATTAGTCACAGACTAAGCCAATATAACATTCTTTAGTCATGGATGTCAATAGTTATTAGCAGGTTCCCAAAGGCACTTTCTTTTAATGTCTGTTACATCCTTTTGAATGCCTTTTAATTATAAATTAAAATGGTGCAAACGCTCTAATAAAAAAGAACTAAAAAGTATTTAACATAAATGTGCATTTCTATTTTAATAAATTTAATGAGTAAATTTCTACATTTCCAGCATATTTTGTTTTTATGCGCACTTTTAACATTTGAAATAATCAAAGTACAAAGTTGCTTATTCTATAAATTTTTAATAACAAAGAATTTCATTTGTATGAGATAACAGTTGGCCTAGAAAAGGTTCAGTCTGCTGTTACATTTCGTATGTAGCAATGGAGCAGTTCCCTACAACAGTTAGTTTAATCCACTAAAATCTCACATAATTTACTGATAGAGGAAAAACTAACTCATATTCTAAGAATTTTCCTGATATTCTCCTGCTATGAGCCCTTTACAACGAACACCGAGGCAGAACTACAGATCCAAAAGAAAAGCTATCTATGTCCTGACTTACATAATTAAATGAAAAATACTTCAGATATTGTTTTTAGTTATTGCAAATGTTTATTTTTAAAACAAACTGGGGCATCAGAAGGAGCTGTGTTTCAAAGTAAGCCAGGTAGCAGGTCTCAATAAAAGTAGAAATTCAAAAGCTCTTGCTATATCTAGCTATAAATTCATACATGTGTGTTTATTATTTTTTTTCTTCATAGGACTGAAGTCCAACTCAATTTTCAAAGGTCTACCTCATAGGTGTCAAGGCTTGCAAATTGATTAATGTTATTTGTTGGCTCATTCTTACAGATAGTGCCATCATAAAATAAAGTTTAGACACTTATCTGGACAGACACTAGAAACATCATGATGGAGGCAATGTTTGACAGCCACATGTAATTATTATATTTCCAATACTTTGATATCATTACTGAATATGTAACTATGGAGATAAATTCAGGAAGATGGTTTCAGTTCTACATTTTTGATGTCTTGATGATTTTGTAAGTGAGCCATAAAATATTAGTCCAAATTCAGTGTTTAAAGTAAACATATGGACCTGTAATGAATAAAGTGAAGTTAAGAACCACAAGGGATCATTAAATTTTATTCAATCAACACAATGTTACAGACATCTAAAATTGAGTTTTATCTATAAGCCAAATCATGTTCAATTTTGTAAAGAATTATACAGGATGATCTGAAATCTATACAAACTCAAAATCATGGCTTTGTTATAAAACACTCTAGAAAGTTATATTTTATTAATCTGTAGGACAGCATTCACATAAAATTTAATTTCATCATAATTATAAGCAAGATATTGCATAATGAGTTATTGCCTGTAGACATGTTGGAAAATAGAAAAAAAGTAGAAGAATTAATTTCCATTTTTTCAAATAAAATAAATGAAATAAAGCAAAAATTAACTTGCTAAATCAAATACTGACTGGACACTGTTAAAGTGTCATTATTTCTTAAAAGAATGTATCAGGACTGCAGAGAAACTAAACCTTTTGTGAGCTCACATATTCTGCTTTGTAGCTGGTGTGGTGTGAGGATTATTGGTCAATTAACCTTACTCATTTCCTGGTCAAACCACAGGTTTCTTTCAGACCTAAAAATTCCCTTCTAAGTCTAAATCTATAAACTAAATGTTAAACACACAACACACAAAACTGACCAGTGATCTACTCTAACCAGAAAGTTTTCACTATCCTTCAGATTTGTGCATGAGAAGTTGCATCTCTATACATAGTTCAAGCATCTAATCATTAAGTCTAAAAGCAACTTACTCTACGGCAAAAGTACTAGTGGTAAGAAATAGCAGTCACTTGAACAGACTGAGAATTGCTTTAAGGCATTAATCAGACCTAAACCTGATTAAAGGTCTAATTGGCTTGATTACTGAAGGCAAGAAGAAAACAAGTGCTATACCTGTTCATGATAAAAGAGCTGCAGAGATTTCAAGACAGTTAAATGAGAAAGATGTTTAATAAAATAAGATTAATATTTTCTAGAGCAAAATTATCACCTGAGGAACCAGAGGTCAAAAATGAAGGCGTCCCTCCTCCTCCTCAACCCCATCCATCTGCAGGCCAGGTACAGCCTTTATTGTTCATAGATTCCTTAATACTAGATTTTCTTTTGAAACTATCTATGCAATTAGATTCCATAATCAAAGCTGAGATTTTCAAACAATCTTACAATACTGGATACCAATCAGTGTTTAGCTGAATCAAATAAATGCCTTTATTTTTTCCCACCTACCAGGCTTTTTTAATGAAGAATATATTTGCTCCTTTTGTGAGTTGCTTTCCAAAGAGAACTAACCTTCTGTAGTATAAGCTTATGTGAGTCCTGAATATTTGAAGTGAGGTATTAGAAATACTAATATGTCTGCTTCTGATGTGCTGATGTATTTATTCCTCTCCATCTTGTTCCCCGATGATAGAAAATGCCAGTATATTCTTTCTAAATGTAGGAATCACATACAGATCTATATCAGCTTGTCTCCCTATAACTGTTGAAACAGAAAAGTAATTCATTAGATTTTAAAATATTTTATTTGTTTTGTTCTTACTAATTCATTCCATTTTGAAAAATAGAAGTTGCTTATATTATCCTGTAGTTATTTTTTTTATTTATTTAATGTTTCTTTACTATAAAAATTAACTCATTCTTTCCATATCAATTAATGTAATATTTTAAAATGAGTCAGAAAAATAGATATTCCTTTACTTGTCAGCTTTAAAAATTTATGTTTTGCTAAAATGTCACACAAAGTGTTCAGTGGTTCCCTCTCCCCCACACACTTTTCTTTTTAGAGCTTGACATAATCAAAACTTCACAATCCAATTTTGCTACAGTGTAGGTTTAACCAAATAATCAGGAAAGTGAAACTACATGTTTTCAGAAACCGTGTAAGATATTAGTTATTCACATGAACCTTTCATAAAGCAATCTTATGAGAAAGGATGTGTAGACATACATTCTAATTAAAGTAAAATATAATAAAATTTTAAAGCAAACTACAAAATATTATGTGGAGAAAAACAGAAGTGAAGTTTATCAGTCATCAGAATTAGCTGGGCATTTCCTCTTGTGACACAAACCAATTAGTTATATTGACTAACAGTAATTGTATTTGGTGCTGAGATTTTGTTTAGCATGACCCAAGTATTTAGAAATATATATATACATATAGGCTCATTGACTTTCAGGAAAGAGTTTCTACTTCTCTCCTAATCTACTTTAAGCATGAGAGTAGCATGGTTCCTTATGGAGTGGAATAGCTTTGCTTTCTGATACCTATAGCCTGAGAAGCATATGAAATGGAGGAACTAAGTTTTCAGTTATACTAATTTAGGGAAAGTTTCTATTGCAAGATGGAATAGCCCTAATTATTTTAATGGGTGTCTTGTCAGAATTCCTAAGAATAGAATTGTGCTTCATTGGGATGAAGCTACAGGGCAAATCCCAGATTCCAGACTTCAAAGGTCCTAAAAACTGTAAATTAATACTGGTGAGAAAAACAAGTGTTTACTAAACTGAACAGTTATTACAGCTGCATCATGTAAGATTGCTCAAAGTAAAACAAATAGCAATTCAAGTAGCAGTTGGGCTATGATGAGTAGTGTTTGTTCTTGTCTCAAGCTCTGCATGTCAGTTTTCTGATATTTTTTAAAATAAAACTTTTTTTTTTTTTAATAAAAATATTCCTGAATCTGAATGGCTAAATTCTTTGTAGCATCATACTTCACTTGGCAAACAAAACAGAATGGGAGGGAGGAGAGAGTGGAATATATCTAGGCTTTCCTAGAGTTCTGGATAACATCTGACTAGAAGCTTTCCATACATTCAATGCAACAAACAGATCACACCCCATCAGCATCCACCATTTAAATGCAGTTGAGGGTTGGGAGGAAGAAGGAGGTTGGAGCAGTGGAAAACGGGTCAAAAATTAAAACATTCTGTCTGTAGAGAGATAGTATCTCACCTAGAAAAGAAAGAAGGAATGGCCTTATGCTAGTGGGAGGAAGCCTGAAATGGAGAAAATAACCTTCAAAGCTAAAGATCATTCAGATTCCTTCAGTACTCACCAAGATTCAATGAGTTTTTTTTGTTTGAATACATATTAATATATATTTTACATATGTATATTATTACATATATTGTTATTTATGTTATATATCTTATAAATATATATTTAAATATATATTAGAACTTCAAAGTCAGATTCTTTGAATAGAAGCAGACAAGAAAAAAAAATGCTTGCAGAAAAAGACAAACCCTAAATTAATATCAGTGATTCTAGTAAAGGACAAGACAAGTCTTAAGAGGGAGGAAAAAAAGAAGCATTGAAGTCTCTTGAAATAAATTGATTTCCATATGCCTACCGTATCTAATATCTCCCTTTATTAATCAGCATGATAAACATCAGACAAATTCAGCTTTAATAAATGCCCACCGGCTTGACTAAGCAGTGTGCTGTCACACAGCACTGTGTACATGTAAGATTTCCCCACCTTCTCAGTCTGTTTTCCTCTTTAGGCTCTGTCCAAGCCAAGGTGGAGCAAAGCACATGCTGTGCATGAGGACTTGGTCTACGACAATGTGTGAGGGAGGCAGTGAGGCTTTGTCAGCAAAAGCTGACAATGTCTGTATTTTGTGAGACTGAATTACGTCATTTAATCGATAGCTGGTCTATTGGCTCTCTAGAAATTTTAGGCAGGTGAATGGAAGGACACAGACTGGGCTGGTGATCAGCTGCTCTGAACACACCAGCCTTGGCGATGTGAAGGAGGCTCTGGGGTGTGCAGCAGCTTAACTCCAGGCTAACCAAGGTTGTGAAGTAGGTCTGGTGACATCACTCTAACCTCTGAGAGCATCTAAGCCTGTTTGTGAACCTAGATGGAAATTCTGGTCCAAGAACACACAGAATATCCAGAAACAATGCAGAGTATATGTGAACTTGGGTTTCTAAGTCCCTATTCAAATACTAATCGTTTGTATTAGTTAGAGTCTGTGTTTTCTAATATTTCTGTTTGTTTCCTAAAGGTTGAAAAGAAAGATGAGACACAGAAAGCAGAGGCCAACAAGAATGGAGGACCAGGACCAAAACAAGGTCAGTAATAAACTGTGTTTTAGTGCCCAGAGATTGCCTGAACAAAATATACGTATGGGTTTAGGGCTGTAAATAACATCATTCCTCTTTCAAATGCTATGTTCTGCCAGAGGCTGATTTTATTTTTTTTTATTTCTGGAAGAAATTAAGAACTCTGAAATCCTATTGACCCCAAAGCAATAATTTGTTACAGTAATACTAGCACTGTCCAACAATAATAAAAGAATATAAGCTTTCAAATATACAGTCCTTTCATCAGCTTGCCCACTTTTATCAGCTAGGCTAACAAAAGCTTTTCCTTTTACTTTAAGCTTGATTTCATCTTGGAAAACTTACTATAAAATACAGGTGTTTACGAGCCTAAGAGAGAAAACTGCATATATTTTTATATGTCTTTTCTTGAACATGAGGAAAGTCATTTAGATCTTCCTCCAAACAAAATTGCTATTAAAAATGATTTGTCATCACCATGTGGAAGATACCAAGGACTGGAACACAGGAACATAGAGCTCACGGCAATAACAACATAAGCTGCTTACTTGCCTAAGAAGCTGGTTGCTGAACAGAGTAGCAACATGACCATGACTATGTTGTCTTATTGCCCCCAGTACCTTGTCTCCTTTTATTTTTGAACAGCTTCTCAAGGCCTTATGCCAGGGTCTTGAAAAAGCCAAAATGACTGCTGCAACAGCTGCCAAAATGGGGATGCTAAGGATGGGTGAGGCAGTAGCTAATGCTGGGCCATGTCTTCTCTGTGCTCCCTTAGAGCAGCAGAGGTGCCAGCTGCTCTCTTTTCACCCTCCCATACTGGCAACATCACTGCGTCCAGGGTTTTTGGCAGCCATTTGCTCTCTCTGTCCCCTCACTTTTTTCCTTCTGAAGCTCTCTTCACTGGAACAGCAAAGCGTAGGCTGAGAAACCTTTAAGGTGAGAGGAATACTAGAAAAGACCATAAGGAAACTTGCATTATCCCTGCTGGCACTTCATCTAATATTAACCAGTATCACTATTTTTTTTCTTGATATACCCAAAGTTTAAACAAAGTCAATTTAATGTAATTATATTGTTGTAAATGACTGTAGTACTAAATCAATGAAAAACAAAATCTGACATGAGTTAACTGTAGCAATAAGCCACCCACAGAAGAAAAACATCTGATCTGTTCTGTGGCTTTTTAACAACATTAAATCACCGATACTATCCCATGATATAATAAAGTATGTTTGTAGAAAATTCTCCTGTTGACATCCAAAATCGAATCTAATTTTTAGAGATTAATGTAACTGATGAGTCTATATTTTGGAATACTGAACTAGAAAAGTTTTACTTAGGCAATGTAAAAAAACAGAACCAGTGGCATAGAAAGCAAGCACCTCATCAAATTTTGAAGGACAACATACTGCCTCAGTTAAACTCCGTATTTGTTTTTCAGTTCAAAGTTTACTACAGGGTGTTTGGAGCCTCCTTTTCAAACAGCATTTCCAACACAGAACAGTTTCTCCTTTTCCGTGTGTGTATTAGTGAGCCAGACAGTTACCGAAACAATCCACAGAACATACCCAGGAACCACACTTCAGGGTAATTCTATGATTAGAATTAATCCCACATACACCCCATACATAAATCCTCTCTATCCAAACTGAATAGGAGACTCCATTATCTGCTGCCAGAAAAGCAAGGCTGGTCTCAAGCAGTTCATGCTGTGTAACTTAGTGAGCTCTGTATCACAGCCTAAAAAGAAGAGAACAAATCATATCTATAACGAAACAAAGGACTGAAGACCAGGCAGCATTTTGGAGCATAGACTCAAATTCAGAGAGAGCTGTAAACAACACAGCCAGGCCCCAACCAAAACTGGCTAGGGTAGGCCACTTAAATGGAGAAGGAGTTAAAAACAGCCAGACAGAGAAAACCTTTTTCAGATTTCTAAGAGTCTCTCAGAATAAAATTCACCAGAAAAAAACTCTAGTCATAGTCTGTTGTTACAGCTCTACAGTCCTGAAGTACAAATCAAGAGCATCAGCAGGACCGACTTCTACCCCTCCTCTTCCTCACATGGCCAAGACTAGCCATCACCTTCTCCCTTCCTGCAAACACATTGTGAGGCATCATGATGTACCCAGCACAGATGAGAACTCAGCAGGAAGCAAAATTAGAACTTGCTTGGTTAAAACTTGCCACTTGCATCAGTCAGCAACACCTGGTACTTTTGGCTTCTTTGTTGGCTACTCATTGCTTCATTTCCACCTCCTCACTTGCCCTCTCTCTCTTTCACTTGCTTACTTTGTGATTAATCCTCTTCATAACTATCTTACTCTGTAATTAATTCTTTGTGTTCTTTGGGTTTGCTCCATAACAGATTAACTTTTTAACTTATTCCTTGCATTTGTTTATATACTTAAGAGAGTCTGATTCACTTAATCACAGGTTCTCTGTGTTACTAAGTTCTATTGCTACAGTTTCTTTGCATATATATTATCTCCCATAAATGGCTGTGCAAATGCTTCATTTGTTTTACACATAGTTGTTTGGTAGGTCTGCTGATAGTTACACTATTTTGTGAGTCATATCAAGCCTCCTCCTAGCTAGCTGGTGTCTGTATTTATTATCATTCTCTGTTTTACAGTTCCTTTCCCTTCCTGTTGTTTTCCTTCATGACTCCTTCCAACTCATTCCTCATTTCACTCTAAACCTTTCTCACTTCCACACATACATACTACTTTTATGAAAACTGTCCTCTTTCCATCTCCTTCTCTCTTTCCCCTAACTAGAACCTGGAGTAATTATTCCCTGTCTTCTGAGGTTTGTCTTCTGACTTCTACAACAAATATCTCAACAGAATTTATCCAAACGCACAGATATATTTAGTAAAACCCCCACTGACATGGCCTTCTTGTTTGTATTACCTGATCAGGAAAGCTACACTAAAACTGTCAGATGTATCTCCATCTATGCTACAAATGTACGCCTAGATCACAGTGAAGAAAGAGTCTCTCATTTTAGAGATTACCGTCTGAATTTTCAGTGGTACCTCAATCCCTCCACCACCTAGATGCTTTGGAAAATATTCAGAGGTTAAATACAGGATTGGAACCTGTCACAAATGAAATGTAAGCATCATGCTACAATGTACTCCAGAATTAGGCACATTTGTCAGACTCAGAAAATCTGCAGTATCTTAAGTGGGAATCGCAGTTCCAGTCTAAAGAAAGGAATTTTAATTATAATGTCTGAATTAGCTTTTGTGAGGAACTTTGTTCCTGACTTTTTCTCTAAAAACTATTTATCATTTACAGTTCTGCTTAGATACTAAAGTAACATTCACTTTTCCACAAAAAAAACGTCTAGTTAAACAAACAAAAGAACAGAAGCAGGTGATACTATCTACCTTTCATACAGAGTCTAGTTGTTAAACATCACCCTTTCATACTAAGAGAGTTCAAACCGATACCCTAACCCATAAGTGTGAACTAGAGACAGACTAGAGAAAGAAGGGAGGAAGTTCTCTGGTCTTCCTAATAGCTGGGTACCCATGCAGAAAAGAATGCAACAAATGTGAAGACTGAGAAGATGGAGACTGGCTCTAACCTATCAGTTAAGCATTAACTTTGTAGAAGCAAGAGGAGAGGGCTTTGATTTCAGCATCTGTTTATGTTACAACATTGTTGAAGCTAAGAGTGAGACAGTACTTGTAAAAGTTGTCTGAGCCTATCCCCAAAAAAGAAGGTCCAGAGCCAAGATTTCTTCTTTCTCAATGAAAGGTTTGATCATGGACTGCTAAATAAAAGATAATCACTTTCTCCCCTTGCATTTAGAAATAAAGGTGATTTATCTTATGAAGGGAACAAATCCTGTCATTGTCAAGCCCCAACTATGATTTGCTGGTACCAGTTAACTCGGTCTCAAAAGAGTTGTAAGAGTAGGTATCTTGGAATTTCACAGCTGAAAACTGCCTTTGGTCTGCTATGAATCTGACCCATAAAATATTTTGCCAAATTTGTCCCCAAGCATCTCAAAATCCACGGTTACATTTATATCCCAAGATACTAATAAAGTATAGCATTTTAGTATAATGTGCTACAGCTCTACGGACAAAACCCGTCAAAGCAAAAAGCCTTTTATATAGTAATCTTATCTTTTCATCCTTTATACTGTTCACTGACATTCAGTCAATATAGAACTATTATAACCAGAAAATGTATTTTTTTAGGATGATCAAGAACTTGAATATGTTTAAACAGTTTGCTTCCACTCCTGCTGATGTGAAGCCTTTTAATTTCTTTCAGAACTTCACTTTTCACAAGTCACAAGGCTAATGCTGGGAAAACAAATCCAACTTCTTAACATTATCTTTCTTTCTTTATGTGGAAAAAAGACTTTATTTTATAACACTACTGCTTCCAACTAAAGATGACAGTTTAGTTAAGATTCAAGATAGACCTACTTAATGATTGCTTCATTTTACAAGTCATCCTTCCCTGCACAGAGTATCTGTTCAAAAAGCTTTACTTGAAAAATCATGAAGGTGTGTAGTTTGTAATGTCAGAAATAAATCTTATTCTCTACTTTGTTCATAGATTTCCTGTGTATTTATTTTTCTCTGATATTTTTATGACTCTATAGCCATCTTATGTGTGCACCTCTCAAATATTTATGGATATAGCCCCAGAACATCCCTGTTGGGCAAGGACAATCAGGCAAATGATTAACTAATATGACAGAAGTAACACAGGAAATTTGTAACTAAGATCTCTAAATTTCTACCTTACTGCATTATCTACAAGGTCATTTTTTACTCCTGCTATTTAAAGGAACATGTTCTTCACATTATTTAGCAGGTTGATAATATTTAAGAGCCTATTTAGACTTTCAACCAGAATAATGGTTTTCAAAAAATAGAAATGAAAAAAAATCACACATTGTAAGTGCTCAGAATTATGTTTCAATGGTATATATGTCACTGAGTTAGCTAAAAAGCAGATTACTCTATCATCAGCTTCTCTGCCTCCTGCTATTGGGCTACCTATTTCTTTCTGCAGTGTGTTCCCCATTTCACATGATGTTGTCTGTCCTCAGGTATTTCTATACAGTGTTATAATTGCCAGCATTGTTGTCTGTAAACTAAAATATCACTACCCTCTGTAAACAAATATTAAGTTACATAAGGTTTTCCTGCCACCATTGAACCTATAGATTCAACAAAACAAAGACAGAGGATTGCCTAAAGTATCTTGCTTTTTTTTTTACATGGAGAATAATGGCTTTTTTTCTCCCATGACTAATTCTCTTCTGTGTTTCTCTCAGCCACTGAGAAGCTGATAAAGATAGTTCCATCCAATTAGGCTTTGGGGACTTTTTTCTGTGCTGTGGGAATATGAAAGAATTACATTAAATGTTCCTTAAGTAAGAATTGCCAACATTAATGTTGGCAATAAACATCCAACCTGATGGTTAAGGTTTATAACTCTATTACTTATATAGCATGGTAATTAACTGCAGTTAGTAAGATGCTATCATTGTGAGATAATGCAGGATTTCTTAAACACCAGTTTCTTTTAGAATACTAACATGTTTTTTTAAAGAAGTCATTAAAAAGTTAATGCTAGAAGAAGGTATTTGACAAATTTTGCCTCAGTGTATACTAGAAAGTGAGAGGAAGCATAGAGATGCTACTGGTCAGGCTTACCAGCACATGGCAATGGAGTTGGCTGGGAACAGGGAAAGTCTTTCTGCGGCACAAATGTGAAATATTCTGCTACAGAATATTCTGCAAGAGTGAGTGAATGACTCTGTGTGAGAGAGAGAAGCAGAGACAGAGAGAGAAGATAAGAAGTGGAAATTGAGTAGGTGATTGTCAATACTTTTATTCAAAACAGTGCAACAAAAGCTGAAAAGCTGAAGATAAAAATTGTTTTATGAAAATGTGAACAGGAAGGTGAACAACGCAAAACTCAGATGGGTATATTCCTTAAAAGGGCAAATATATTTTAGCTACTCTGACTTAATCCAGCAATACTGTTCCAGTGTCATTTTACTGGAGGAATAAAATCCCTATCACAAGAATAAGTAGTGAAGAGATACCATCAGCAGGGTATCTCCAATCTGACTAAGATAGTCAGTAAGTCAGATTGTTAGTAAGACACTGAAATCTAGCCAATATCCTTTCTTTAAGATTTTTTTTTCACTTGTTCTAAGCATATTTTGGAAGAAGAAAGATGTGGAAAACAAGAAAAATCTGAAATAGTAAAAGAGAAAAAAAATGGTCTCGTATCCAGCCTCTTGCTCCTTCTCCTTGCTATCCCAGATAGATCACTGAAACACTGAGATTTTAGGGAACTTATTGATTTAACAAGCTACGTTTCCGCAGTATTTCTTTGAGCAGTGTTTTGCCCATATATGTGTATTTTCATAATTGCCACTTTCTGCTCCATCTTAAAGACAGCAAGCAACACATTTTCAAATTCAATTTTAAATTATAGTACTCTAGTAGAAAGTCCAAATGGCCTAGAATATGATGTGGGCTTCATTCTGCAACTCCCACTCCTAACACAGAGTCAACTTTAGCTGTCCCTAACTCTGTTCCAGTAGAGCAGGAACAGAAATCATTGGCTAAAAACTCAAATCCCCTGTTTTCCCTTGATCTTTTTAAAATCACTTTAAATGTTTGCACCTTGCCATATTTCTGTTTCCTGTTCCTCACTCTTGGTGATTTCTTTACCATAACCAAATTTATGTAACACCAACATAAATTTTCTTTGCTCTCCTGTAAGTCATGCAATCTGCTGGATGATTGTTATTACTTATAGAAATCAACTAGATTTTCTCAAATGACTACCACAGTGTCCTTAAAGACACATCTTGGATCTTTTTCCCCTAAGTCAGAGAGGTATGAGCTAAATTCTTTAAGCATAAAAAAAGAAGCTAGGACTTTTGAAATGTCACAGACAATCCTCCCAGTTTCACACAGAAAGAAACAACTAAAATTTGACACACAGCTGGCAGCAACACCAGGCCTAAACATCCTAATTTGATGATAAACTCCTTGTGCTGGTCCTGGAATATTCATGAACTCTAAAACCTATAGTAGTTGGAAATATTCACTTACTTACAATTATTCCCATCAGTCTGAGTAGAGTCAGAATCAATGGCCTTGAGACTTGAGACTTCAAACTGATCTTGAGAGCATTATTGACTCCATTAAGTGGGAGAGAAGACATTATTTTTCTGCTATTGGAGACAAGCACCATATTTTTTTGTGAATTTCTGGTCTTCCTTTCCCATACTCATGTTGTTATTCTGGAAACAGACTAATCCTAGAGCCATTTACTCTAAGTACTGTGTCTAACATATTATTTCACATGAAGAACACATTTCTGAAGGGAATTTCCTGATTGTACCGCACCGCACTTTGTTTTTTTCACACGGAGCACTCTAGGAGTGCGTGGCTGGATTTCATTAGGATAGAGCCAAACCAGAAGCAGCACTCTACAAGTACAGCTAATACAGGCAAGCTACTGATGGTCCAAAGGATCACTGTAGCCCTAGTTTGAAAAACAGCACCTCCCAAGTAGGATTGATACCAGACCATTTCACTCTACTGTTTGTTTCTATCAAGGTGTATCACTTGGTAGTAAATGCAGCTATGGGCAATTACTATGATAGATAAAGTTACCAAAATAAGAAAATTATAGAAATGTTGAGAATAGATTCCTGTAAGACTTTAGCATATAGCTTTTTGGCAGGGGAAATAAAAGGGGGAAACTGTAATCCATTAATTCAGAAGGGAGTAGAAAAACAATGAAGATTGAAGTTTTTTGGCTCTTGCATCTTCTTTTCTACATCATCTTGTAGTGTTGAGCACAAAACCACAGAAGGATTGTGTGGCAATCACAGAGTCCTTAGTATCATTCATAAAAACTACCTCGGTTGAATAGAATTTTAATGGGTTAAGCAGAATTTATCAGACTCTTTTCTGAGTCCATCTTGACATCCATGTCAAGACCTATAAATTAGTCAGATATAAATAGGTCCAAAACCTCTTCTTATTTTGTACCTGCAGCTCTCTCTAGATTTTCCTGCAGAAGACATCTGTGAAAATTTTAGAAGAAATAAATTTTATTCCACTATAAGGATGTATTCACTGTGCTAAGAGCCTGAATAAATTTTAAAATTCCTCCCTTCTAAAAAGGCCTTTCTGACCTTAACTCCCAGAGAAGCATTTTGAAACCTTGAATGCCTGTAATCTAATGGTAACAAACCCCTTTTGCCTCTGCTTGAACCTCCATTGAGAAAACAGCAACAGTCATCTATTGACCCCACTTCTTCCCTGAATGTGTGTTAATCTGTACCTTGAAAACCCCCTGCATTGGAGGACCCTTCAAGAAAAAATGAAGCACTCCCCAGAGCTAGATTTCCAGCAGACTTTTTCCTCAAGATATTACCACAACATCAGTGGCTGACGAAAGGAAATAACAACCTGCATTTCCATGAAGTGGGCAAGATACTGTTACTGTTATCAGCTTAAGCCATAAATCCTGATTTGGAGGATTTCCAGTTGAATGTCAGAGTTTTAAATGGAATCCCTCACAAAAATCTTCCCAGCTTATAGCTGATAAGTAGTAAAAGCTCTGCAGACTGTCTCTTCATAATTTAATAGTGCTACATTTCTCCCAGAGATCATTTGAAAATTAACCTATAAACTTACTAATCCAAAATCCAGTTGGCTAGGGGACATGGATTTCTTTGTCTCCTCTTCAGTTCTTTCTTTGACTCCGGATTGAGTTTTTCTTGTTTCCTACGCTCCAGGTAAAGAGAGTCACCCTCAAAGGACAATAACTCCCTCTAGGCCTTGTCTTTGATCTTGTTTAATAAATGTGTTCTTGTAAGAGCAGCAGGACATACTTAGCATATTCTCGCTTCTTAACCTAAAAACTGAGAAAAAAAATACCTCTAGCAATACCCCACTGGTCTTCTAATCAACTGTCCATCTGGTGAAAATCTGGGCAAGTCAGATTAGAAACAGTTGTGTATGCTCCCAAGTAATGCCTGGAAGAAAAAACTATCCCGAATCTGAAACAAATGGCAGTGGGAGGTAGTTTGGTTTATCGAGTTGTTGCAAACAAACTGATTCACTGTCCTTCACTTAGCTGCTTTTTCTTTTTTTCAAATACTATTTCAAGCAATCACCTTTTGACTGGGCAGCTTAACAGTTCACCCTCATGACAGCTTGAACCTCTCTGAAATGAGTAACAACTCTCTAAATGTGGAGATTAGCTATCAAAAAATTATTCTTATCCTATTTGCATGAAATATTCAAGGCTTTACTTTTTTCAACTCTCTTGAATTTAAAATGCAGTAGACATAACAGGCTCCAGATTTATTTGCTATGATGTTTTGCTGCCAAGCCTTTTTCTCTATAATCATATTACTTAAAGTATTCATGAAGGATGGAGTAGTTCGTCCTTTATGCAAAGTGTCAGATTGATGACAGCTCTCCAATTATTTTCCACCATGAAAATTTAAAATAAAGAAATAAGACTAATTGGAAGAATTAATCACATAAGGGCACTTAAATGGTGCATACATAAAAGTGAAGCTAGCTAGTCTATTTCTTCGTATTTGTTACAATTAACTTTTTTAAAGATTAGCAAGAAGGTTTTTTCACTTTTCTGTAAAAAAATGTGCATATTTACATTCTTAGTGATGTATTTCAATCATAATTTACTAAGCAACAAATAGATCTGCCATGCCCTTTATATAATGCAGTCCAAACGCTGGAGTAAAAATAATGTCACTATCATAAAAAAATAAGCCATACTTTATTTTTCCTCCTGAATTTTATGATTTATTTATGGAGAGATTTATCTATTTGTCCTCTATCTATAAAAAATAAATATGCAGAGACACTAACACCACCAATTTCATAATATTGCATGAGTCCTTGTTTCTTAAAAGAAACAAGCACTGTATTGACCATTGTAGTCCTAGTTAGAGACATATCTACATTAGAAAACACAAATAATTTACATCTCCTAAAAGATACATTCTGCATAAGCATATTCTGTAGGATTGGCACTGAAATACATTCCTGCAGGAAATTATTCAAACTCAGGTCCCAGGATCTGTAACATATAGTCCATTGAAGAAAAAAATGGCCATCAAGCTGTGATTGTTCCAAAAGAACTATCATAATTCTTTAATAAATGATATTCAAAAATCGCAACCTTTTCCTCTGCAGATACTATTCAAAAAAAAACACCTGAGCCTTCAATACCTGAAAAATCAGCTGAACCGGATAAAACAACTGAAAAGGAACAGGGTCATCTCAGTGGTGAGAAAGAAGATGCCAAGTGAGTAAATTCGATTACAAATCATGAGTTTTTTTCCTGACATGTGAGAATAGCTTTGCAATTTTGTGTATTCTTTAAAAGTCCTTTCACTGCATCCAGTACACTGTAAGAACCTGAAAAGAACAGAGAATTATGTATACAATTTCATTTCTAAGGCAGCCACACATATGAAGTATCCATTTAGTAAGTGATTTTGAATAATCTTTCTGTTCCTCATTCTAAATTGCAGAAATGAGGAAAGGGATTTGCTCTGTCTGCAGTGAAATACCCATATATGCTAATTCTAATGTTATTGATAAGTTAGTGTCATTCTACTATGAAAGTCATTGGATACTGTCCTGAATAGCTGAAATGTTTTCTATATCATCTTAATATAAGAAATTTTTGCCCTGCATATAATTTTTGTTCAGTTATACCATTAAATATGTATTAACAACTGCAACTAGAGGACTGCTCAAGTCTCTCCTCAAGAAGAAACAAACATATGAGACTATAAAGGTGATCTGAATGAGGGAATTGAGTGCACCCTCAGAAAGTTTGCAGACGACACCAAGCTGGGAGGAAGAGTTAATCTGTTCAACTTGCTGATATTTTATTTCAACAATTTCATTTTGCTAAAATAAAAATAAATGTGAAGGTCGGAAAACAAAAATCTTGGAGTAATCTATGCTCATTATAGAACCATAGCTTCATAGAACATTTCAGGTGGGAAGACACCATCAGAAAGTACCCAGTCCAACCTCCTGCTAAAATAAGGGCCAACTTTGATCTTAGTTTCAATTTCTAAGTTAGATCAGGTTGCTCAGAGCCTTGTCTAGTCCAGTAATGAAGCACAGAGGCAGACAAAATCTCTGGATAATCTGGTTTGATGTTTGATCCCTGCATAACAAATTTATTATGTTACATCTAAACATTGTTTCTCTTGCTCTAACTTGCTTCTCTTGCTTCACCTCCAAGAACAGTTTGGATACATGTCCTATATAAACTACCCACTAGGTGGTGGAAGACCACAATTATCTGTCTTCTCATTTCCCTTATTTTACCAAAACAGAGATTACTGAAATGATTGGTCCAATTTTCTTAACTCCTGTTTGAATATCATATTTGGACTAGCTTTGTGTCAGGGAGCAGCAAGGTCCAGATGCTTTGAGGTGGAGTTGGGAACTAAGGGAGACCCTAACACAGTAACACTCTTACCAACAAGGTACAGTCCCACAGAGTCTCAACGTGCCAAGCTCAGTCAGGTCCTTGTAA
>JAUBNY010000059.1:785718-815984 GCA_032275445.1 Crypturellus soui | reverse complement strand
GGACTAGATGACCTCTAGAGGTCCCTTCCAACCTTAGGCATTCTATGATTCTATGATTCTATGATTCTATGATTCTACTACATTTGGTATCAAGGTCATTAACGAAAATATTAAAACACACTTTTAAATCTTCATAGGCTTCCTGGGGCACTAAGGGAAAAGGATAGGCTCATTTCGCAGGCAATTCAGAGCAGGAACTTAGCTCAGTCATTCTGAACCTCTCCTCAGAGAAACCTGTCTCTTTCCTTTGGCTATAAAGAGAGTATAATGAGAAACATTAGTCAGCCTTTCTGAATACTTCCACTCCTTTACCACATAGATGACTAACATTATTTTTCCTTACAGAACCATGAGGTTTCCCAGGTGTGTGATTTTAGCCTTGGAATGGAGGGACAGATAGAGGATTCAAATCCCCGAGCACTACCCACACAAGGTTTATCACAGCATACTAGGGATGTGTCTTTGAATCAAGACCTTTCACTAATGCCTAGAACTACATTATTCAATCACACTGAAATCTTTCTCATCTACACCATCATGTTTTATGGCCAGTTTTATAGCCACGCATTGTCATGTCCTTCTGAAAACTGGTTATTTGGATGAGATGTTCTACATAATTTATTAAAGACTACAAATTATTTGTTCAAAACATGAGTTGTAAATGTGATCACAAATCATAATGTCAGTGCTCAATAAAAGAATGAAAAGCTCTAGTGCAAGATGAAGAATTT
The DNA here is from genome assembly GCA_032275445.1 of Crypturellus soui. Taxonomy (NCBI): domain Eukaryota; kingdom Metazoa; phylum Chordata; class Aves; order Tinamiformes; family Tinamidae; genus Crypturellus; species Crypturellus soui. Next base: position 815,253 of record JAUBNY010000059.1, on the reverse strand, counting down.
TATTTGCATATACACAGGAGGACATTTTTTAAGTGCTGCAAAAAAGGGGTTGTGACTGAATTCAGCAAAAAGGGGTATGGATTTCTTTCGGATAGCAGCATGCATTTATGAAATATATTGTCTTAGTGTTGACCTGCTAAATAAAAGATGGAGTTAAATTCAGATATTTGGTGTTCAAGGACAAGAAGAGAGAAAGAATTAAACTCTAGACTGCAAACTGAAAGCAAGAAAACTCCATTTATTCTTAAATAACTCCACATTTCTTAATCCTTCTTTTGTATTAACTCTTAACAGAAAACTTTAAAGTCCTGCCACCTAACGGATGTTGCATACATTAATATACTCAATGCAGTATTTCAGTAGCCTGTTCTTTCCAGAACTCTTTCTTCTGCTATGCAATAGACGTCTAAATCTTTTCTCTTGGTTTGGGAAGAATTAAGACACTAATCTAATTCACAGGACAGATAGGATCTACAAAATAAGAAAAATACATTATTATTTTTACATATATTGCATATGGTTAAGGCAATAACAAAACTGCTAAACAGCACAGTTCATTAACTGTGATCCTAACTTCTTAATTCTTGGACCATGTGAAGTCGTTACTTCTGGAGGGTATGATGAACATTTGCATTCTCTATAAGCCTTTATGATGTGATAGGTAACATAGACCTGGACTTATTGTCCATAATTCATCGTTTTAGAAACAACTCAGCATAGGCAACCAAAGGCAAAATATTCATCTGCCCAGCAAAACAGTATATTGATAAGAAGGCAGTTTTAGCTTTCAAGGTACAGATCTGTCCCTGTATGGCACAATCTATAGAGCTACATAATATAGGCAGACACAATCCAGGAATTGCTTGACACCTAGAAGTTTGATATTCCCTTGAGAAATTTCACGCTCAGAATAAAGTCAAAAGGAGAACAATTTGAAATCATTATGCTCTTTAATTAAAAGTGTAGGGTGAAAATAATATAATTATGTATCCAGAGTAATATTCTCTTAGCAGATCATGTTGAAAGCATAAAGTCAAACTAACCTCTCTCACAGATGCAAAATCTGAGAATCTGAATAGTAATAAACATTGGGTACATGGTGCTGGTGTCACTTAGTCATGGTAAAGCCCCACTTAACATGAGAGATGGAGTGCAGTTTGAATAAGCTTCATTTGCTGAGACAAATTAAAGTGCAGCAAGCTACTAAGAACTTGGACAATACACATCTTCAAGAAGCAGTTTGCAATATGCAGTCTCTTCTATTTCCATTAACCACAGAAAATTTAAGGTAAGGATTTCGTTAGCAGAAAATAATAGAGCGGAAGAAAATGCTAACCAAATGTAAAGTACAGTACAGAACATCAATTTATCATCATCTATAGCTCATATAACTTCAAACAGATTCACATAGCTTCAAAGCAGTACAAACTAGCAACATATTTTCACTGAGTTATACAGTATAATAAAGTACCAAATTTATAACAAAGAAGACTTAAACTTGTGTTAGAAAAGCTGAACTGTTGAGTTAGCTGAACTGAAAAACTAACAAGAAAATGTGCCATACTTATAGGCCTATCCCATAGGGATAGGAGAAGGGGCCTTGACAGGACATTGGTGATAATTTTATTTTATTATAAAATAGCTAATGACCTCAATAAAAATAGTGAAAGGCTAAAGTAAGAATTATTTGAAATTCTTTGCATTGAAACTGAAAGACTAATTGTAACATGTTAGTTCAAAACAAGAAAGGATTTAATTTATCACAGATGGTCAGAGCAAAGGGAATAGGTGACTAAAGGGATTGTGATGAGATTGCAAAGTATATCAGAACTTTGTGTATCAGATTGCTACAAAGTGAATCAGATATTGATTAATCTCTGGATGGGGGAATTTTGAGAAGTAGAAACTACAGAAAACTTGAACTAGAGAAAGGCTAAACACATACTTCCAGATTGCTGCTGCTGTTTCTGCTAATGATTTATCTTTATGTTATCCAATATTTCATTTTTGATGGAATTTCACATTCTTAACTTACACTTCCTTAGGCATTGTGATATGTGTGTCATAAAAGTTGTGCTTCTCAAAAAGTGTCTCAAATCCCATTCCCATGCTCTCTTCTTTGAATTACAAGTCCTTCTGTTAGGAACACAGAAGCAGTTTTACATCTTGAAGGGACATAGACCTTTTTCAAAGATCACCAAGAAATGTTTTTCACTTCTCCCCTACTGAGGGCATTATATCACTTTCTTTCCCTTACCTCTAGGAAGGTTTCCTCAAGTGGCTTTACACTGCATGCCCGCTTCTTTCTTGGTCTGCTGCTTTTCTTGCAGTAACATCCACACTTTATGATATCTTGGACAGAGTTCTTTAAGGAACAACACCACCAAAAGAAAAAAGAAAAAAAAAAAAACAGAGCTCCACTCTATCTTATGAAAAAAAAAAAATGACAGGATTTAGCAACACGGCCAGCAGTTTTGACCAGTGAGGAGGGGCCACAGCCTGACATACGTGGGTCACAGCAGGGCTGGTTGTCTCTGAAACCCATCATCCTTTTTAGCAGGACCAGTTTGGGGTAAATACCCTTTCAGATGTTTTGAGCGCTCCACTTACACATAGAGATGCATTCACAGTCTTATTTTACAGGTTGTTGTTATCCAGACCATTTTGCGAGTGGTGAATTCCTCCACAGACCAGTTGCTTAGAATCATGGCCAAGACCTAATGCTTCATTGTGGCATTTTACAGTAACATTTTAATCTTATTTAGGGTAGCAGCAGGAACCATTAGCTAGTTGCATGTTGGTGAAATTTTATTGCCACTATAATGTGATCATAAATCAGTTTTATGTGTATTAACAATTTTTATTTTCATAAGCACATATTTCATAAAAAGGAACCACAATTCAATTTTACAAAATGCATAGTTTTTATTTAATTTCTGATACATTTCCAAATAAGAGTTATTTTATGGAGCTAGAAACATTGTCTGGTACTCTATGGCAGAAATTTATGATAAGAAATACTTCCAAGTCCTACATCCAAATGCATACGTCCACATCTGGACTCCACAGCTGGAACTGGGCATATTCTCTCTACCCTGAGTCCTTGTCTCCACATAGGAGTAGCCCAATGCATGGCCCAGCTCCCAGCTGGTTGGTACTCTAAATATCTCCAGTAGAGAGATAATAATCAGATAATAATCAGATAGCAATCAGATAGTACTCCTATGAGTTAAAGGAAGCAAAATAAGCATTGGGACCAAAAGAGATCCAGTCTTAGTATCTGACTTCTCATATTCTAGAATTAGCACTGTTTACTTCCATTTCTTTCCAATACATTGTTTTTTTTTTTCTCCCTTTTGCTCTAATTAGCACACAGAAGGCACCACATCAAGGTTTCCTAACAAATGAGTATGCCGATGGCCAACTTCAAGAACTTGTCAGAAAAATGCGGGAAAGGACAACAGTCTACAAAGAGAGGCTGAAAGATCCAGTGCTGTCCTCACCTGAAGGCAGCCCGACAGCTTGTAAGTGATTTTAGAATGCAGAAAATAGCTGTTCATTTGATTAGTATAAAGACAAAAATACTTCTGGGAAAAAAGAAATTCTGGAGTAAAATTTTCAGTAAGTATAGCATAGAATGTCAGATGCTCACCCACTGAAATAAATCAGTTTGTACCTATTGAAGTCAATTTATCCATAATAGCCTAGAATAAGACATGTCCATAGGTTCAACTCCTTTGTATCTCATCAGTTGGAGAGAAATTTGAGACAATGTCCAGAACAATCCTTATCAAAGAGTTTTATATACTTTAAAATAACCTGTAGATATACAGACTCATGGGGATGAATCTGTATTACTGAAGATGACCTATGTATCTTAGAAGCAAATACAGGTGACTCTGAGTTTAGATTTATTGTGTAAAAGTAAATAAAGTTTAATCGATGACAGTAATCTCCCAGACACACTGAGGAAGATAGGTCCATGATTTGGATAGAGCAAAATCATCTGAAATTAAACATTGATCTTTGAAAATGTATGAAACACGAAATAACATATGACATTTTTCCTCTTTAGAGAAAAGCTTTTGTGCTTTTTTTTTCCTTCTCACAAGAGACAGAGTGTGGAGATTTTATACTCCAGTTTTTCAGAACCTGTCTATTGTTTACCTGAATTTGAACAAGCTTGAAAAAAAACAGTACTTAAAATATTATAAAGAAAATCCATTTTTAAAATAATTTTGCTAACCTATTTTATCCTCTTATACATCTTGCAATCACTTATTTTCTAAATCACTAGAGATGCAATTTGCCAGTTTACTACAAAAGATAGTATCCTGCTCAGAAGTAAATCCACCAAAATGAATGGGGCAAAGGTATAGACAAAATTAACCAACACAAAGATGGAATAACTGGTCTCAAAAGACTAACATATGGCTGTTACAAGCCTACAGACCAACAAAACTATGGGCTTCTTATTAGTTTTATCATCTGCTGCATTTTGCATATTTGTTTTCAAAACAGGAGAGCATCCAGGCCATGGCCACTCACCTTTCCTCATTTCCATCCTTTTTACATACATTATTTACAGTTGGCATGTAAGAACCAGGCACATTGATGAATGCTGGTTACCTTAGATCTTATCCACCTTCTATGGCATTGGTTGCGAGTACTGTCCCAGGACAGTATACACTAGTACAGGTGTAGGTATTTCACTATGTAACATAAAGTGCCATGTTGGTGAAAGCCACGCATGACTAAATTAATGGTGATTTTATTCTCCAATCTGCTTTGTAATCCATTCAGTATTTTAGTGAATTTTAGTGGTAGTCACTGCAGAGTGTTTTTACGGGTATTTTTGCCATTCTGAGGCTCCTGCATATGTTGAAACTGGGCATAGCAAATGCACCCTTATCAAAACGTTGCCTTTTACGACATTCTTATGTTGTTAGCACCATCAAAAAAGAAGCCTCCTCCTCCACCACCAAAAGATGAAAAAAAAGAAGAAAAGAAAGAGGAAGCAGAAGCAAAGCCAGAGGAGGATCATTACTGTGACATGCTGTGCTGCAAATTCAAAAAGCCTCCACTGAAAAAATACATGGAATATCTACAGCTACCAGACAGCATAGACTCATATACAGGTAAAAGAAAGCTACCAAGAGAATCTGCCAAACATGTAACAAAGCCCTCAGCATCACACAGTACCTGCAAACCCCATAAGATCCATGCTTTGGTGTGCACCTTAGAGTGACACAGAGATTGTGCCCTAAAGGTCATTCAGATCAAACTACCAGAAGACGTGAAAACAAACAGCAGCAGTAGAGGCACAGAAAAACCACACGCGTGATTTCTCCAGTACCCTGAAGTTGATAGCTGAAACGATCATAATTAAAACCCAAGTCTCCTGATGCTTGATCCAGCATTTGGACTATTTGTTAAGGCCAAATAATCCTTTGTCACTCATATCACTCATGCGGTCCTTCCAAGCCTAGGGGAAAATGGAGCTTCTTCAAATGGCTTAAATTCTATCTTCACTCATGAGCTTGTCCTTTTTCACTTTTGTAAAGTGTCTGTGTGACTCCCAGTCCCAACATATATCACTTTACGAGTCTGAGCCATTAAAAGAGGGAGAATGACAGAGAAAAGTTCCCAGAGCCTGCTCTAGACTAAGTCTAAAAGAAAGAGAAAAGAGTCTCAATTCATGCCTGTATATTCACTGTTTTGTCTTCCAGATCGTCGTTACGTAGCATGGCTCATGCTTGTAACAGTTGCCTATAACTGGAACTGCTGGTTTATTCCTCTGCGGTTTGTGTTTCCGTATCAAACCCCAAGTAATATGATATATTGGCTTGCCATAGACATCATTTGTGATATATGTTACCTGTGTGACCTATTGGTTTTCCAGCCTCGAGTGCAATTTTTAAAAGGTGGAGATATAATAGTAAGTACTGGAGATAGGATTTCCACAGGCAATAGTTGTGGTTTGAAGTGCATTTCCAAAAATCCTTAAACTACCAGATGCATTTTTGTTCCTACTATATCAAATCCATGTAGTATTCTTATATACCAGAAAATGTTAATACTGTTCTTTACTGATGTTTCACTCTTCTGTTCTGGAAGAAGGAAACATCGTCTATATTCTGTGTGAGTCTTGAAATTCTAGACACAAAAGTGCTTAAGAAAGGAAAAGCAGATATGACAGTAAGAGATGAGAGCAGCCAGAACGGGCAGAGCTGGCTGTGCAGCGTGGGGCAGCTTCACTGAAATCAGGGATTATAGGAATATGACACGTACCTAGATGTGTCTGAAATAGCATCTTTCCATTCATATTGTACAGAAATTGTAGCTGAAGACAGCATGTATTTCTGTGGGACTAGGCTGGAGATGAATAATTTGTTACAGGTTATGAGATTTTGATTTGTTTTGCCAAAATCAAAGCAAATCCCTGTAATTTCAAGATGAATGAATCACAAAATAAAATACTTCAAAAACATTTTTAATTCTGATACATTTTTGCCATATTTTTATACAATAATAAAAAAACTCTAAGTGTCTAAAAAAGTTAAAACCTTCCCCCTAGCATATCAAAGGGCATCTAGAACATTATTTTTTCTTTAGAAACTTCCCAATTTTGAGTCTTTAACTTCTATTGAAGAAAACCTAATGTATAAAAAAAAAGTGTACAACAGTACTATTCCTAACAGACAGAAAATTCAAAATTATATGTTCTCAGGGGTAATTTGGAACTAGCTTTAGTTCAGTGCTTTTTATGTAATGTTTTACACAGTAGGAGTGCAAGATATTGCTAATACCTTTGCAAGGGGATCTCAGACAGGACTATATAAATGTAGTTTGGGTAGATATTAAAATGCAGTGTGTGTAATGCTTTTTTTTTTTTTTCCATATAAAACCATTCAGTACCTGGCAATCTTGTCTAAATCTCACAAAAGTCAAGATTTATGAACATTGCTAAAAGTCTGACATGGAAAGTTGCTTTTTATTTCACTTGAAGCTTTTTGTAATATTCATATATTTTAGTGCTTGAAGAGATCATCTGCAGCCTGATCTCTTACATTTATTTTAATGCTTACAATGATAATAATGAAAAGCTGGCATGGAAATATCCTTACAATTTTAAAGTTATTTTTAAAGTGACACTGATATAAATACAGTAAGTATAATAATAGATACATTTCTTTAGATACTTGTGATTAGCCTTTCTTATTAAGGTACTCACATCAGTTTCCATGGAGAGCAATTTCAAAATAAATAGCTAATCATTTCTAATGAATGCAATGTTGATTATTAAAATGCTAATGATGGCACATTCATTTAGCTTTCAGTGAGCTAATTTTGTACAGCACTATCAGAAACATTCTTTGCTTTTTTCTTGGAATCACTGAAGTCAAAAGGAGCTTTTGACCCTGAAATTGAAGGGTGTTGGGACAAGCACAAATGTGTAGAGGGATCTTGAGAGTGAAATTTTGTGGGAAAATACAATATATTTTAGTAAACCGGGCAGAGTGGAAAAAAAATACAACCTTCAAACCTGATTTTTTTCTAATATAGGCTAATATAAACTGGTTTAATAAAAATATTACTTTTTCCTACAGATATTTCTCCATTCATGACTTTATACCATTAATAATATAACTGTTATCATCCCTATTATCTGAAGAGTGCTATTATTATGCATAGCAGCACTCATTCCTGACATAATGTTCTTGCTTTTTTCTCATTTTATTTCTGCTATAGACAGACAAAGTGGAAATGAAGAAATTCTATCACAGCACAGTGAAGTTTCGGGTAAGTAGATCCTATGTGTTACTGCAGTTGTATTTCGATGCTTTGCATACTGGTTATAACATGTCACAGGGTACTTCGATTCACCAAAATCATTCTTGAATTAAGAATACTGCCAGAAGGCATATGGCATTTCACTTCTCACCATCTGAAGCTAGTGTTGACATCTTCATAAAGAGTGTCTAATTATAAAATAGAATTATTATAAACAACTATAAATGTTAATTATAAGCAATAGCAGTTGGATAAAGTAGAATTAATGAAATTCTGTGTCGATGCATTTCTTGCAGAGTGAGGTCACCCAGTTGCACAAGCAAAGGCAACAACACAGCTTGTCAGAGATTCATTAAACAAAATTAACAGTTTAAAAAATGGATGATAACTCTATTTAGTGAACTCTAGGAAGTACATTGAGATAATGAACATGTTATTGCTCACTCAAGTAAATAAAAAATTCAAAATAAGTTTTTTGATTTCCGTTTCACTGTATAAAAACAGAGGCATTTCATTTAGGAAAATTGCTTATTTTACTCCTAAATACTGTTTTTGCCAACACAGTGCGTGGGCTCTGTTGAGTTCCTTGAACATACACACCTCTGTGACACAGAGCCTGCAGTTCTGAAAAAACAGTCTTTACCTGAAGTTAAGCTATGCAAAAGTACTTTCAAAATTCAAGACCCAAATAAACAGCTAGAGTAAATAACCAGAAGAGACGGTCAAGCTCAAAGCAAGAGTTTTGATTTTATTATTTTTTATATTTTATGTATATATGCATAAATATGTATAATTTAATATATACTATATATAATTATATATAAATGTACTATATTTATACATATTATATTTATACCTGGTTTTATTTTACATTTCTTCTTGCAATATGTTCAGCATTCTTAATTTCTTCAGAAACTAATGGGAGTTAAGTGCAAGCAAGATATAGATATAATTTGGGAATCTGTCATCTAATTAAGTACTGATTAGCTGTAACTGATACTGAAACACTTCTGACTAAATTTTGCCTGCTTTTAGGTGTAAGTCTAGGAGGGGGAGAGGTCATAGAATCTGTCTTATCCCAACAAGTTGTTCATTTTGTTTTGTTTTACATAGTTCAGATTTTAGCTGTGTCTTACCTGCAGGCAATCAAAGCGTCGTGTTGCTGCCTTAGTTGTTGCCAACATGAGTTGTGTCTATCAGGGCAGAGGCATTTCTGACAACAGTGAGATGAAGCCTTCAGTTCCACATCCGTCTTTCATTCCCAAATCGTGTTGGCAACAACCAACCAAGGTGTCTCAAGATATGAAATGTGAAAAGGCAAAGCCAAGTTTCCCACAGCTTTCCTTCTATGCAGAGTATGGAAAGAGTAGTGCAGGCAGATTTAAAACCATAATCACACAATTGCTAGACTGCTGGAAGATGCTCAAAGACTATAGTGACTGCTGGGAAGCAGAAGCATCTAAATGTAACAAACACAAATACTTAAAAAAAAAATCCAACAAGACTACAGTGACTGTCGTCCACAATACATGGCTGTTGCAAGTTGGGAGCAGGGAGTCTAATTTGTCACATTCCACTAGATTGCTTTAGAAAGCCATATGACTACTAAGAAGCACTTGCTCTCCCTACCTCCTCTGCCCAGCCACATGCACATTGGAGCACATCATCCTCTCAGAGCCATAATGGAAATAACCAAATGCATTAATAATCAAATAGCTGAGATACTGCTGACAACCCCCATGAAATAGATAAAAATCTCCAACACAAGGGACTAAAAAGCAGAGCAGCACAAAGTTATTGTTTTCAGAGACAAACTTGACTGCCAGTACATTGGAAGCTATGGGTGTAGCATGCTGACAGCTCAATGCTGATGCTCAATCATGATTCAAAGTAGGTTTCTGATAGCAAGTAAAAGCATCAGGATATTGTGAAGTTTAAACTGACCTGTGCTCTTCAACAGCTTGATGTGTTATCATTGTTGCCATTTGAAGTTTTATACTTCTTCTTCGGATTTAACCCAGCATTTAGAGCAAACAGGATGCTAAAGGTAAGAACTATGTTTGAGATGGATGGCTAACTTATAAATGCCTTTAAAACCCAATGGAAAGTTGTTCATAATATTTAAGATTAAGGAACTTTAAAGTTGAAAATTGTGTTTAAAAATTTTGAGGGTCTGAGCTACAACTTCAGTAAACAAGCCATAAACAAATACAAGATATAGTCTAGCTAGTTTAAGCCCTTATTCTATTTTTCTCCTGATTTTATTCTTTTCTGTGTTCCAAAATGTGTTTGGTGATTAAGACTTGTTTGCTTCCATGATTAAAATTAAATTTATTAAATTTCATAATTTTCAAAGATCAAAAACATTAGTTTAAAACTAGTCAAGATCTCTAAGTACCTGCAATGTATTTTCCTCTTCTCTTACCCCTTCACTCTGTCAACACGTCCCCTTCTGGTGACATTAAGCACCTTAATGTCAGCTACTGAAAAGCAAAGAAGAGAATATTTAATATAGTGCATTTAATAAGCACAAACTCACTTTCATTATTGAATCTAAAGATATTTGAGTGTGCCATGGAGGGGCTGTGAAGGGGGTTAGGCAACAGCACTCTACCTCCCTCCCTCCTATGCTCTATTTCAGGCTGCTCTGTGGCTAAATATCTTCCCTGCACACAAGCACATTCCCTAGTTGAATTCTTCAGGATGTGCTAAGCTCCACACCATTACTTTGCCCAGGTTAAAGAATACATGCTATCATGCATCCACACATTTTCACTCCTTCTTCATTATAAAAACTGCCTCTTCATGACTCTCTGTTAAGCGTCTACACATCCAAAGCACATATTGATAAGCACAAGTAACAGTGAGAAAGTCTGTTTTACCTAGAAATCTTTTATGAAATTATGCTTGACATGAAACAATACAAAACATACAGAATTGGCTGTTAGTGCATAGAAATGACTATTCGGTTAAAGGCAGATGGAGAAGCAAGAATTCTGAGAATAAAACAAGGATAGTTTTCGATTCAACTTTCAACAAAAACTGAAACCTCCACAAATCAGAATCAAGTCAGTATGAAAAAATGAAAAATGAAGCAGGACCTAGTGCTCAGCAAGCAGACATGTGCCTCACAGAAACAAGAAAAGGCACATGAGAATATTAAGAGCTAACACTTAAACTATAAATAATTGGAGAAATGCAGTACAGCAGCAAATGTTACTACATGACAAAACCTAATATGTGGTTGCTGATAAATATCATCAATAACTGAAGAATTACTGGGACTGCAGGAAGAGGGGAAAGGGGATTTTTATATGTGTAATTCTCTCTGATAAATTTGCCCATGCAAATATGTACATTTGAAGAAGCAAAGCTATTCAGTAGCAGCAACCTGACCAAGACAGCAAGGTTATCTCTGTAATCAACACCAGAAAGAATATTTAATTAAATGCTCATCTTTGCTTTGCAGTTCACCTTTAAGCTAAATGTTCAAAGAAAGTCACTACTGACTCAAAGAATAAGTTCAAAGAAACTGTTCAAAAAGAGACTACTGACAAATCCTTTGCTTTCAAAATGTGTATGTGAGCTAGTGTCAGGACTGCTAGTAAAATCTCTATGGTAAAAGATCATAGTTGGATTACATTCATTTGTTTTCCATTCAGCATAACACATTCTTCGAATTTAATGATCGGTTGGAAGCTATCCTGGATAAAGCGTACATCTACAGGTATGTGCTCAGGAGCCCCCTGTGCCGTGCAGGGCTTGGCACGGGATGCCTTTCATTCAATCCCCTGAGCTGGACTGAATATGATAAACCTTTAACTGTTCATTTTAGGGTTTTTTAAATCTTTGTTTTTGTTATAATCTTGTGAATAATAAATGTGATGTTTCACTTGCATATGAAATCCTGTTAAGTTCAGATGGCCTGTTAGGTTATAAAGGTTACTTTCAGACAAAGGTTTTATCAAACTGAGAATCTTGTCAAAATTTAACTAATCAGAAGTATTAGATGGAAGTTTCTTTAATGAAGAAGGATAAACTGACAGTTTCTTAAGGTTGTTCACAGCAGTGCCAAATCCTCAGTAGCCATTTGCTTGCATTTCACAGAAGCTATAAGTTCCATCCTGCATCAAACATGCTCTCATCCTAAACCTGGCATATATAGAAACGTGCTCCTCTACGGCCTCGACTAAAGCTGGAATGAGAACTGAGTCTGTGCACTATACTATAGCATTTTTGCCTTTGGCATGGACCAAAACATCCACTGGGGCAGCTCAGATATAGTCCATGGCCATGAGGCAGGCAAGATTTCTATCTGTATCAGCAGACAGTCCTGCTGCTGGGACCCAGTGAGCTCATCCACTGTCTCCATTCCTGTTGTCTGCTGTCTGACAGTGTCACCAGCTCGACTTCATCCTATACAATACAGACTTTTCTCCCGTTCCAGTTCAAAGGCATATTCTGTTCCTGTGTGCTGCTACAGCAGCAGTAGGGATCAGTTTTTTTAACATCTCATTCTCTTCCAGATATTACTGCTTTAAATGGTAAACTTGGGATTCTTACACTGCAAATGAGATATTTTATGAGATTTAGTTTCAAATAAATTTGAAAAGGAAAACATCATCCAGTTTATATTTTCTGATACCTGCTGAATTAAACAGAACTTAGAAATCTGAAAGTTCATCTAAATTATTTCTGCTTTGCTGACATCCATAAACATTATTCTTATGTTATCTTCTCCTTTCACTTATTTAAGAATTTTATGTCTCCTTGTTGTAAGAGCAAGTTTCTCTGTAATTTCCATGACATGGGGAAATTGCTTTTCAGTTTCTGAATCACTGGCTCACTGTTTTCTCCAATTTCTAATCTAATTAAAAAGAATGAGTTTTCTTCTTTGTTTTGCTTATACTTTGTAATTTCTTCCTAATTACTCTTTATTACTTTTATTTTTTTTAATCTTACTTAGCAGTGTCATCAGAGATTAGATAACACCATTTGGCATAGGTGCTCAAAGTGTAATAAATCTAGATCTAATATTGCAGGCAGCCAAATGGATACAGAAAAGGTAAGAGGGTCGTGATACAGTAAATAAAACCTAGGTCTTTAAACATACTCCAGCAACTGTTTGCCCATTTAAGCCCATGAGGGCAACCATAAAAAATAATTCTCTTCTGTTGCTTAATCTTGTGGTACTTAAGTTCCCAACAAACAGTCTAGCTAACATGAAGATGTTTGAACTCCTGCCTGATGTTCCTAGGGGAATTCTGATTCTAGCACAAGAACTAGAAGGCATGAAACGAGTTCTCAGATTAAGCAGTCTCCAGTGCAGTGTGACAGGAAGCCTGAGCTCGCACAGATATAGTCACAACATAGTGAGATTCTCTTTATAAAGAGGCACCTGGAGAAAAAAGCGTTTGCTTCCAAACACCTGTGATTATCCACTTACCCTGCATTGGACATGGGTTTTGAAAAATCATTTAGGTGCCGGAGTTCAAAGATAATTCATCCTGTCTTGACTGTGAATATGGCTAGTCAACTCAGTCAGAGGAGGCTTCTATGAGACTAGGTCTAGTTCCTACACCTGAAGCATGATTAAATGTGGCACACCAGGTGCTATAATTTAGCCAGGATCACAAATAGAGCTGGCTGTAAATCTAGTAAAAAGTGATTGCTTCTGGATAGTTTGAACTTCCTCTGCATTAAGCAGTCATATATGGTATAAATGCTAATTGGGATCTATGCACATTGAGGCTTTATTAGATGCACAGCAGAAGCAAGCCAAAAAAAATTGCTAGCTCATAAAATCTGGTGATTCTTTTTCATCACATGATCCTTCTTTTGGCTGGCCAACATCATTTGCAACTATAGATGAAAAGAATGCCTCTCTGGATGGCTGGTGAGCGCAGATAACGGTATTTGACATCTCACTATCAAAGAGCTTTGTAAGCAACCTGCCCCAGCAAGGGTCTGTTTTGGCTGTGCTTTCCGGAGTAGCCGTGAGCACACCTGCATCTGCAGCATAAGGACAGGGAAAAGGACCGCACAGACTCGCTGTTCCTGGAGGATATTTTGTAAGGCTTTTGAAGGAATTGTCAGTCAAGGCAAGGATTTTACTGCAGGCCTGCAATGATCATCTGTGCATGAAAAAGTTCAAAATTTTTATTTTTATGGATGTCAGCTTGAAACCCGTCCTAAAATCTGGCACAAAATTTTAGAAGCCATCTAGAAAATTACTATCTCAGATAAATGCCAGTAATAGTTAGCCAGTTTTATATGTGCAAGTTGATTCTTAGGGAGGTAATGACGGAAGTGTTATTAAGTGTTATTAAATGGCAGAAGGCTTTCCACTCATGCTAAAGTACTGGCAGCTTTGCAGTCCCTCATTGCACTGAAGCAATTGAAATTTTATAGTCTTATTTTTTTCCCTATCCAGAAGACTTTTATTTATAAATTCTAAATAATAATAATATAATAAATAATAATAATAATAAATTCTAAATAATAATATTTATAAATTCTAAAAAGATTTTATAAAATTATTTATAAATAAAAGATTCAAATTCTTCATTGACCATTATGGTAATGGCAATTGCCAATATTAATGTCAGGTGTTCCAGAAAAGCTCATGCTGATAATCTCTAAAAGCTGCAATGTATTTCTGGAATATAAAAGATGGAGATTTGCTTTTATGACATGAATGGTGTTGACATTCCCCTTGTTATTCTGTGAGATGCCACTTACCTTTTGCTGCTCTGGCTGCTGAAGCCTCCTGCTAACAGTGGGATCATAGAAAAAGGACTGTTTATCTATCTATTGCCCACGTAACTGCATGCTGACAGTAGCGTTGCATTTGAGAGAGTGAAGGGCTCATGAATAGGCTAGAGATGGCAAAATGTACTGGTCTTGAATTCTAACTGATTATTGCACTAAATTTATATCTCATTGAGAACTGAAAGTTCAGAAGTTCCCAAGATGCTCAGAGCAGTCTGGATGATGCCCTTCTTAAAGCAGCGATTTGCCAGGTCATTGTTTTTCTTTGGAATTCTAGTAGTAAACATGCAAATACTAGTAAACATACAAATTTTCTCATGCTTTGTACAGTTTTCACAGACTGATTCATAAAATACAAAGTGTTATTTCTTTCAGTATTTTAGATATTGAGGACATATTTTCTCTGGGATGATACATATATAAAATAATAAATAAAATCCATGTCCTAAAAGGTCTGGTTTGCTCAGAAACATATTTCATCAGAAACCCATCCACGTGGATTCAAACACACACACAGGACCCATTATAGTCAATATTACTGTATCACTTGCTCGTATTGGCTGTTCACTGTTTTTATTTAGCAGATCTACAGAAAGTTTTCTAACACAGGCCTTGTGAAGTACCTCATTTCTGACCTCAGACACTTCTTGGTTTTGGTTCAAAACAAGATTAGAGTCTATCTTGTAAAGAGTTTGGTGAACTCATTAATTTGTACCCTCCTGTCTCATGAATATGGTTTCACCTTTTTGTAATTATCCATAGGCAGTTAAATAAGTAGGTTATAGAATCATCCATGGAGCATAAGCCTGCATCAAGCATTCTAGGAAAGTTATTTGTTTGTCCATGGACATGAGAGACAGGTAAATGCCAGCTATTTTTTCACAGAGTCAATACAGTGAACAACTACTTAGAGGATGCTGAATGTAAACACTGTTGATCAAAAAAAGCAAAGGGTTCCGTATTAAAAGGAGGGGAAAACACAAACTATTAATTCATCTGCAGTTTGGAATCTGCCGACTTCCACAGGGTCATTCGAACAACCGGATACTTGTTGTTTATCTTGCACATTAACGCATGCCTGTATTATTGGGCCTCGGACTACGAAGGACTCGGCAGCACTCGATGGGTGTATGATGGAGAAGGAAACATGTAAGTCCTTTTCTTCCGAAAGATTTGCTCCTTGCTGCCTCCCTCTTTCCCGTGACTTTGCTTGCAGGGGATGCCCTTGTTCTATAAGCGCTGCTCTAGCGAACTGCCAGCACCGTGACTGCTGATTAGCAGCTTTCATCACTAACAAACACGGGGGGGGCAGGTGCAGTGAATACTCAGTTTACCACTGTCAGCTTTTATAGGTTTGTGAGTCAGCGCTAAGCACTAACTTAATTAAACATTTTGAAAGTATCAGGGGTCATAAATTAGACCTAGTGATTACATATTCACATGGGAAGTGTTAGAAGGAGAGCGGAACAATCCCTTTAAGGGATCAGAGGTGGAGATTTTTTTCTGCCACACAATGTTATGTCATTAAAATGCAGCATTTTATTCCCTCTAAACACCACAGTGATTGGTCTGAAAAAATTCCACCCACTGACTCTGATGTCTGGAGCAGGTCGTGCTTAAATATGTGATGAAGAAGCTCTCCGGTGAAAAGAAAGGGCTATTGGCACTTTTCCACAAACTCCTCATGACAGCAATGGGCTTGGAGCCAAGCAAAAAGCATTCATTAAGATAATGGGAAAGAAGAAAAAGAAAATATCAAAGTCATAATATGTTTAGTGTGTAGTAATATAACAATATATCTAGAAGGTTAAGAAATATGAAAATATTTGCATTTCTTTCAAAGACTATAAGCTCAATTTATTCATTAATTATATTCTTTGGAAAGGGACATATAATACTGGTGATATAAAACACCCTTTAAACAATTTTTCACATTTTTCTTTTAATAGCTTAGAGGCATGTTCTTTTTGCTTATAATTTTGTCAGGCTCCGTAAGTTAATTGAGAAGTCACTATTTTGAAGGGAAAGAAAGTAGCCTTTGAGAGTAAAACATGCGTTGTATAAAGTGGCATTGATTTTTGAATAATTAGGTTCTGCTCCCCAAAAATGACATAGTTGAATTTTCCACTCCCCACCAAAATAAACAACTTATGTATTGTAATCAGATATCCATGTAAGCAGACCCATGGAGCTCAGAGGGAATACTTACATATGTAAAGCTATACATCAGTTGTTATTTGCAAGCTCAGTAGTGCCAGGAATATGACAAAAAAAAAAGAGGTATAAATTTTTATTATAGTCAATGTACCAGTGTACCACTTACCAATGTAATTTTTATGAAGTACTAGCTTTATAATTAAAAAATAAGTAAGTAAAATAGAGAAACACGAAAGAACTCTGGAGGTAGTATGCCTCCTCAGTCTTTAAGATTTTTCTGTTCAGAGGAGGCTAAAGAACATACAAATAAAGTCTTCCTATTTCTCGTGCACAGGGAGGTTTTACGTTTTGCTCTGGGAATGAGTGGTAGAAATGATTTCCTAGCTTGATCAGAGCCACTGCGGTTCTGTCCAAGGGTAGTGGTCAGGTTGCTTAATAAATATTTTGTGGTACCCTTTTCCTGAGGAGAAAGAAGAATTTTGCAAATGATATAGCACTGAAATCACATGTGATTTAGGGCAGTGATGGTGATGGTCAAGTGCAGTTCTAAAACAATCCAACATTTCTAGGGGTCATTTTTTTCTTTTCCAGGCTAAAAGGAAGAATATGCAAAGAGCAATTCCCTTCATCAGTTTGATCATATGTATGTTCCTGAGCAGTCATACTAAGTGGTGAAATTTCAATTTATAACTAACAGATGTAGCAGAGCATTCAAATCACAAGCAAAACTACTAAAGTAGCTCCTTTGGCAAATTGCTGCTAGCTGTATTCTTTTCCAGCTTGTGTTCAGACTCTAAAGCGTTAGCGTTAGTCCAAAAGGGCTAAAGTCTGGCAGTATGGCAGCCATCGATCAGAGCTACCGAGCTGAGGAACAGGGGAGAGTCCAGTTCACCACTCTGCAGCATAACCAAATTACTCACACAGTATGTTCCCAGCCTCCAAACTGCACCGATGAGATTATTTTGCTACATTGCTGATGAGGTGTAGCCAGGAAGGCGGACCTCAGACTCTCCTAAGAAGGAACAGCATTACAGGCAAAATGCCTTAGGTGCAGATCTGACGTGTCCTGAGCAGAGGGATATTAAAAAACTCTCCTAATTGCAGCTAGGTGAAAAATCAGGTCTAAATTAGGCCAAAGCCAAACACATGGAGTTGTTAGGAAGAGCCTGGTTTCCCTAACTCGTTAGGATACGGGACAGATCGTCCAGAAAAGTGATTCAAAGCAGGAACCTAACATCATTGCTCTGAATCCTCCCATAGACTTCTCTTTCATGGAATTATTCCCCAGGATATCTATTAATCAAAACTTCTTTTTTGCATCCTAATAATTTCTCTATAGTTTCTCTATAATATGTTGCCTTTTTGCTGTGGGCACAGACCTAGCAGACGTCTGGAAATCCCAGAAGATGGTTGCTGGACATGCTTACAGAAACTGTATTTCTTTGGTGCATGTTGCCCGCTATTCAGTAAGACCTAAAGGTGTACCTTAAAGGTGTCCATATGTGCATGTTGGCCATGCATCGAGCTTAAAATATGTCCGATGTGTCGTGATCACAGTGCCTGCTATACAAAGGCTTTTCTGTGCCTGCAGAAGAACTGTAAGTGCACACCCCAACTCACAGGTATGTTAGATCTAATAGTTTCAAACCTGATACTTGTAGCCTGATACCTGATACTGGCAGATATTTTTTACATAAAGATGAACTATATGTAGTTTACGCCATTGAGACCATCACACTTGCAATCAACTGATAAATAAGTCGCTCAAGAAAAAATGGTATCAAGACAGGAGGAGTGAGAATACACGTTTAAAAGAGCCACCTCTTCACTCCGCCTCATAACCTTCCCCGCTGCAATCAGAGAGGAAAGTCCTGAATCAGTACCTCACTGGGCTGAAACTAATGCGTGCATTTCACCTTAAAATCTGATAGCCGGGTGCATAAAAATTTGATTTAACTGTATTAACCAAAACCGTGTAAGAAATTTAGCTTATTCTGAAACGGACTGAAAAATATCTGAGAAAGATATTTTCATTGGCATAGCATTACACGGATCTTATTTGCAGATTTCTTTTCCCTAGCTCAGACTTACTTCAGGGAAAAATCTGGTAGTTTGATTGCCTGAAGGATAAACACACGGCCTATGTTGTGTAGAGGTAAAATCCGATTCTTGTCTGATGTTGTTTGGTTCAATAGTAATTTTATAGCAGGCAAGTAAGCTGTAAGGCAAGCAATGATGGTTTCCAGACACTTTAACTATAGGAATCAGAGCTGCTAGTACCACTGAAATTGGAATGTGCTTTTTTTTTTTCTATTTTTCTCTAAACAAAATTTACAATCTCATTTCTTCAATTCTTAGGGAAAAAAAAAAGCTGTTATATTTCAACTGTCTAACTCTTATTTCAAACTAAAATAAAATGATAAAATGAGTAAATGGAGAAAATATAAAACCTGCACGACGAGATAGTGAACATCCTATGATTTTGCCAGTAGATGGTTTCCTTTCAAGTAAAATCACAGACAAAGGCTCTGTGATAGCTGTGTCTTTAGAAAGGGCAGGCACTTCTGGAAAAAACCTCCCATTTTACATGACAGGGTGCAGAGAAGAATGTCAGCCCGAAGCTCTTTGACTTTTGACTGCTCTCTCCTTGTAGATGTCCTCAGAGCCATGATTATACTGTGTGTCCTAGTGAACTTAGCAAGGCTGCCATCCCGGACCATCGAGAGGCAGGGAGTTTGTTAATTACTTTTTAATTTTCTGTAGTTACTAGCTCAGAACTAATGTTAATTTCTTTATACTTCATAAAGTCTCCATGTTTCAAGTGCCACAGCACGCACGGTGTTGGTGAATGAGCACACTCTTCATACGCTTTATATGATGATTCCCCTCAGACACAGCAGGGATAGAATTCTAGGCTTAAATCTGCAATTCTTCTTAAACGGCTCTGAGGTTTTCTCTTACTCTTTATTCCTGTTACAGAACTTTGAGAGAAAGCCACCATCTATGCAGCCTTTGCTGGAAACACGTTTAGGTGATGATTTGTTTTCAAATTCGAATGAAAATTTGAGTGAATGGCAACCACAACAGGGAAAAAATGATTAGATGATACACAGACAATGACATTTTTGACTTCTGAAGGACCATGAATGAAACTGCCAGTTCTACCTGTTAAAATCTAGAGGCAGATAACTGTAGTAAAGGTGATCATTATTACTGCATTCCACAAGACTGAAGGCAGGAGAAAAGTGACTTCCCAGTGAAAAACAAAAAATCAAATGCTTAATAAAGCCTGATCTTTTAAATGGAAATTTTGAAACCACTTTGAAGTGTTTTAAAATGGGAAATTCCCCATATGAATCTGTTGCTACTGGGACTTCATTTTTCTCTACTTGAAATACTTTTCTTCCAAAAGTATTCTTCCATACTCTATGTAGCATTACTAGATATCACTAATCAACAACTGCTGCACTTTTCTATATATTTTCTTAATTTACCATCAGTGAGAACTTTCACCTCGATATGATTGGATCATTTGCAAAATCATAACAATTCCTAAAAAAAAAAAAAATAAAAAGAGAGCTTTTGGATCAAGAAGGCCTCACTGAAAGGCCAAATTGCGGCACGTGTCTGCTAAGCTCCAAGCACGTGGGTGCTTGTGGTCAGTAACACAAACGCCACCTGTGCCCACAGGTACCTGAGGTGCTACTACTGGGCGGTTCGCACTCTCATCACCATCGGGGGCCTTCCAGAACCGCAAACCCTGTTCGAGATAGTTTTTCAGCTCCTGAATTTTTTCTTGGGTGTCTTCGTCTTCTCCAGCTTAATTGGCCAGGTATGTCAAGAAATTAATTGCTAGATATATTCAAATTACTGTAACTCCAGGATAAAGTATTAAATTTACTGTGGTTTAGATCTTCTGGGGAAAAAAAATAGACTAGCTGCTATATGGATGTCGCTGCTTTTAACTATCATTCTTATTTATTCTTCTGATGAATAAATGTGTTTAATCAGTTCCCAGTTTTGTAGGCCATGTCCAAAATTGCACACAAATGGATTTAAAGTCAAGATTGCAGGGCACAGACAATTCTTTAAACTATATATAATTCTGTTTTTCCAAGGAAACAGCTTCTAAGTACTCACACTATACTGTTAAATCTGGTATGAAAGTTATAACTGTAGATATAGTTACATTAATATTTACAAATTATTGAATAAATCATGCATGATGGTACTCACAAGAAAGTATTGTTAATGGAAATGGGATGATCCTTGCCAAGCTAGAATTCTGCTCTCTTTCATAGGTTACACAATATTTGTTAACATGAAAATTAACTGCTTTCCATTTCTCTTCATTCTCATTTGGCAAGAGGAAAAAAAAAGCCCATAGCAAAGCAAATTTGTTATATTTCCAAATGAACACAACTAAGCATAAACCATTTCCAGCTTGTAATTATTAGATTTAGGGTTTAGATCCACTGGTTTTAAAATACTTTGCCAACAGGAAAATAAATGTTATAGGTCCTCCATGAGATTGCATCTCACATTAAATTCCTATCAAAATCCTTCCAGACTTTTGGATTTGTACATGTATGTTTCTGGGAAAATTAATAAGAAAAGATGAATATAAAAAAACTGATAACATTTCATTTTTATTTAGAGTATAGGATCTTCAAATTTCAGCCAAACAGCTAAAAATTGTCCTGCCTCTTGCTATTTTAAAAGTGCAAGAGGAGATGTTCTGCTATCCTGAAACAGATCCTTCCCATAGAAGTTAAAACTAATCCACAATGAAGAATCACCCAAATACAACAAAGTACTTCTTCATAGAAAATATTTCTCTGACAAATTATTGAACTTGAGTATATTGGGTTACATATTTGTAAGTCTATTTTCTTCTAATTTGATTTAACAGTCTATGAAACCACAAGTCTATCGCCTGCTTTTGCAAACTAGTTTTTGTAACCAGCATAGTCGATCACAAAATCAAAACTTAAATATTAATACACAGCTTCATTGCAGCTTCTTTTCCATTCCTATTTACAAAGAGCTCTTAATATTAATGAAATCATTAGTACTGCTGTAGCACTCTTATCTAAAAATGCTATTTCTTGTGCAATCATCAGCTGCATTTCTGTAATGTCCTCAGTCCTAAAATTAGTAAAATTATTAGTTCTACTTTAGCACATTTATGTTAAAACTGTTACTCATTATGGAATCAATTGCATCTCTGGAACAAGGAGAATCTAGCTTACTCACGTACCAATCCTTGGCCACAGCATTGCACTAAAACCATTTCTATACAGTTCCGCTTATGCAGCAGGAATATCTATGAACATTAACTCATCCTACTTTTTTAAAATTTAACTGACATTAATTCAACTATGTTGAAACATTAAATAATGTTCCTGCACTAAAATCTTTAACATCAACTTTCAGCCCAAGATAGATTTTTATGACTGATCTAAACTAACTCAACAATTTAAACATTGGCAGAATCTTAGTTTTAGCAGTGCCAGCTGATGTTAATGCAGAAATTTAACACAGTTCATTTCATTTTTGATTTGCAATACATACCAAATGCAGAACAGCTTTATTATTAATTTTCAAGAAATCTTCATCTATATCTGTCTTCCAAGTGCAGAAATATGAGATGGAAGAATAAGCTGAAAACCACAAGTGATTCCTTTAAAAATCACTTATCTAGACTGCTTCTAACATAACTAGATTGTCATAAATGTTTCTGAAAAAGCACAGAAAAACAACTGCTCAAACATACAGCTGAATATATTATGAATCGGCTATTTTGCAAGTGTTTTATTCTTTTGTATAAGTTGTAGAAGAGTTATTCAAATCTCGACTGTTGCTGGTGAAACACGTAGTGACAACAGATGATGTTTACAGATGCGGGATGTAATTGGAGCAGCCACAGCAGGACAAAACTACTACCGCTCCTGTATGGACAACACAGTCTCCTACATGAACACTTACTCAATTCCAAAAGGGGTTCAAAATCGTGTTCGAACTTGGTATGAATACACCTGGGACTCGCAAGGAATGCTAGGTAAGGCTTTCAAGCACTTGTTCCACAGGGACTCAAAAGGAAGAAGGCTCTGCATAGATATAAGCAAAAACTCATTTTTTTCTCTGCTAAATTTCATGGTAGAGGATGAGAGGAATGTATGCAATTTACTGCAGATAAGCAAAAAGCTCCAGAGCAGTATGATGCTTATTACTTCACAAATTCTATTAATTTGTATAATATTCTGGTTATAACCTCAGACAGTATGCAGCTTCAATGACAATCTCTTATGGTGAAAGCAGATTAGCATTTTCCTCATTAGAAGCCATAAATGCTAGAATTGCTCTAGTGAGTAATTTTTCTGTATAATGCTCATTTTTTACGAACATACCTTCATTCTCTCTTTTAATTTTCTAACTAACCAGCCTTGAATTTTTGTGTTATTTATTTCGTAGATGAATCTGAATTGTTGGAGCAGATGCCAACCAAAATGCAGCTCGCCATTGCAATTGATGTGAACTTTGCCATCGTCAATAAAGTCGACTTATTCAAAGCAAGTATTTTACAGGAGAATGCAGCAATGCGTGGTACTCACGAGACAGAAACTTCATGTTGTTTATTTTGTGCACTTAAGAATATATTTATTAATGTTCAGGACAAAATAACTCCAAGAGATATCTAGGTCAATGGAAAATTATTTGGATTAAACCAAATGCCTCTTTGAAATTTTTATTTCAAAGTAGAGATAAAAAAAGAATGAATAAGATGTATTGTCTTTTTATGTCAACATATTAAAGTAAATGTTATGTAACTGATTTCAGGGTATACTGATTCAGTATGTAACTGATTCAGGGTATATTTTCAAGATTTAAGTATAGAAGAAAATAATTTTTGGTACACTCTACATCACTGCCTACCACCTACCACAGAATGAGACATCACTAATACTACCTGTTCTGAGAATATAACTTTGATTTAGTGAATGTTACTGTTATGTTACTTTTTGTACAAAGGAACTTTCTTTTTGTTGACATGATGGTTTTTCAGAAACATAAATTAAATGTTGATACTTAAGATATTAACTATGTTTGCCACAGTAAAAAATATATCCTACCACATCAAAAAAAGAAAAATTAAAGAAAAGGAAAGGCTGTATTTTTAGAAATAGTCTTGACATAATATTATCTTAACAGTAATTTGCTTGTTAGGGTAATTGCAAGAAATCTCACGGTATCTTTGTACAAACACACATAGCTTCACTGTTTTTCAACATTTGCTGAAGAGACGGAATTCCTAGATCCATACCAACATTGAGTGTGGTCTGTTTTTTCACCCATGGATCAATAAAAAGTGTTTCACGTAAAAGACCCATAAAGCCCTGAACACAGCACTAACTGAGCTTCCACAGCCATTGGATTTAGATGTAAGCGAGCTCGATTTGTAGAAAGCGTATAACCTTCTTCTGGAAATACAATTCCTTTAATTGTTTTCTCTGCTTTAAAATGTGATCTTTACGGTGTTTTTAGTTTGCTTATGAATCCCTGGATCAGCATCTTCATGTACTATTGTATTTTTCTGTCCAGTGTAAGCACTGATAATAGTTTCAATTACTGAATTAATACATCACAATTCTAATTACTTTGAAGGGGTGCGATACTCAGATGATATATGACATGCTGCTACGCTTGAAATCCATTGTGTATTTACCTGGCGACTTTGTCTGCAAAAAGGTAAGCATTACCATCTCTTTCAAATGCAAGATAATATGTATTTTAGTTCAGAGTTCAGATATAGGTTACCAGGATACTTTAAACAAGATTAATCCTGAGTGAATTTGATAGCATAAAGAAATAATTATCGCATCATGTGTAATAATAATAAACTCTCAAGTTACAAGCTAGAGCAAGACAATATGGATTTTATTACTTACATTTTCAAACAAAAGTGCAGTAGCCTGGGAAATTATTTTATGTAAATATCTAGTGACATCATTAAGCCTGACAATTTTAAACAGGTAAAGTTATTTTATTTTTACACATATAAGAATGCAAACTTAGCCTGTGAAGCTCAAGCTATGATGCTTATGAATACCCCGTGCAGGAAAGCACAGGGCTTCCAGCCCAGCTCTGCTCAGGAGCTCTGACCTGCTGCTCCTGCACCTGCGTTTGGGAGCCGTCTCCAAGGCGCACGCTGCTCCTGCGTGGGACTGGGCCCTAGCAGAGGTAAAAACCACAGCAACAGATTTAAGGACTTGGTCCTGCAGTCAGAGGCAAATACTTGTCATCAATGATGGATTCCAAGAAATGGAAAAAAAAATACTTTATCCCAGCTGTATTAATTCCACCCATTCCATAAAAGGCCATTCATATGAGTAGGGCTACTGTGTGGCCAACCACTGCAGTAATCCGATTAATGCTGTATCTTGTAGGAGTGAAAAAGCCTTTGCTGGAGCCTGAGACCTGTGAGTACGTCCTACCTGACCGCACGCTGGGCTGACCAAAGTCCGCCCAGGAGGGTCCAGCACACAGCCTGGAGGAGAGCATTCAGGGACAGAAAGAACAAGCCCCGTGTTTTCAGCCCTGCCTTTCGTGCTGTTCACTTTTAAGTTGAAGTTCCTGACTTATCTTAGTTACTCCAGCTGCACAAGTGGAATAGTACTTACTTGCCTGTTACAGAGATAATAGGAAAACTACTGGTTATTGGACTTTTGGAAAGTCCAATCAGGTTCCAGGGTTACTGCATTTTTTTTTCTGCTTTTTGCAGACAAATTTGCATTTATGACTGACATGCCAACTTGAAATCCTGACAGTCTTCTCTAACATGAAATATAATAAATAAACTAATAATCTCTTAAACCATCAAGCGATTATATGAAAACAGACAAACTTTTGAATGGTTCACAACTCCTATTTTTCCTTTAAAATTAGGTAAGGGTCAATTAGATGTTATAGTGTGAAAACTAGCACTTTTTAAAATTTATTATTAAATATACTTACAAATTATATCAGTTACTATTAGGACAGTCCATAGAAGCAACTGCTATAATCGTGATTATTACCAAGTCTTCTTGCTCAGTCCTGGGAAAGGTAGTGCAATCTAACATTTATTTCAGCATAACACTAATAAAGTAACAGTAGTGATGACAGGTAAGTAACATTAGTAACTGTGTAAAGGAGTCTGTCAGATTATTCTACTAAAAACAAACTAACAAACAAAAAACAAATAAAAAACACCTGCCTGGCTGAAATGGGAGGTCTTTATATGTTTGTGTGCCCAGGGAGAGATTGGCAGAGAGATGTACATCATCAAACAAGGCGAAGTTCAAGTTCTTGGAGGCCCTGATGGAACAAAAGTCCTGGTCACACTAAGAGCAGGAGCTGTATTTGGAGAGATCAGGTATGTCTATCACTATTTTTCATGATTTCTGTAGAAATGGTAAAATAATTAATGATTGTTTAACTTCTAGCTGATAAGCATAACAGTTACCATAGGAAGGTTAGAAAGTTGGGCAGTATCATCCAAGAGGATGCCAAAGAGAGGTAGACAAGCTAAAAAAAAAATAAAAGTGAAACAACCAAGACTTATTTAGAAAGGTTTAAGATTGCTGAATGGCAGATAACGTGTAATCCATGCTCCGGGCAATGTGCAAGGTCATTACAGAGTTTCTCTTCAGCACTGAGAAGATTTAACCTGTTTTCCTGCTCCTAGGGCTGCAATTCAGCAGCACCAAACGCTCTTGTACTGAGACTATAGGACCTAGATGACTGGATAGGCAGCAGATACTAAAAGTGATAAATAATTTCCAACAAGGGAGAGGAAATATCTGAAATAACAAATAAAACTGGTTCCTTTGGGAGCTGACATAGGGACTAAGTCACTGAAAATCAGGCACTCCTGTATGAAAATGCATTTGTTTAAGAGAAATGCATTTAAAATTAAGGCTGACGGACCAGTTTAAGAAGGTCTAAGTTTTTTTTGGAAAAGTTCTCAAGTTGCTACAAATGTTTTTCCTGTTTTCCACAGTTTCTATGCAAAATCCATTAGCTGCTACATGCCATGTTCACCAATTAGCCAACCATGTGCTAGATTTTAGGCATGGCCTCCCCTGCTGAGTTTGGCCTGGGGCAAAAGTAATGAGACGCATGTGCTGCTGCGTGTGATAACCTGGGTCCTTGATTCCTTCCAGCTGCCTCCCTGCTCCAGCTAATCCTCTTGCTGGTAGCATTAATCTGCCTTTTGAAAAGTGGCAATCAGCACTGTGCCAGGTTTACCTTTATCTTCTCCTTGCCTCTGTCTTGGAGGTAGTGGAAATGTGCCAGGTTATTCAGTGAGGTGTGGACAGACTTTGCTCAGACCTTCAAGCAGAAAACACTGATCTGTCCCACAGATACTGGCCTTTCTCATAGAGTGGGAAAAAGAAATTGTATCACAGACTCACAGAGTGGTTGAGGTTGGAAGGGACCTCTAGAGATCATCTAGTCCAACCCCCTGCTGCAGCAGGGACACCCAGAGCACGGGGCACAGGGCGGCATCCAGGCGGGTTTGAAGATATCAGCTGTCTGAGAAAAGGTATACTAGAGCAAAGTCCCCCAAAAAAATCTTGTGATGTAAGCTACATGGAAAGGTTGAGAATCCACCAGTTCTTACTAAGGGCTGAATACTATAATGATAAAAGTAAAAAGCTAAGGCAGCGAGGATATGTAACCCACATATAGTTTTCTTTTATTTTGGAGTTCTGGATTTGGAGTGAATACTTTTTTTAAAAACAATTATAATGATCAATTTTAATAATGATTAATGATAATGATCAATTTAAAAATAATGATTAATTTTAATGCAAAGAAGGAAATTTCAGACTTCTAATCTAATAAAATTGAGCACTTAGTTCTACAAGAGACCCACACAATGACCAAAGTTTCACTACACCTTGTATTTTACTCTGCACATAATTGCTGATATGGTCAATAAAAGCCTCACAAATGCTATAAGCCTACACTTCTATTCTTTTTTTTTCATTATTGACCTATGTTGGTGGAGACATCCTTACAAGGGATGTCCTTACAGATACAAGTATTTTGGATATAAATGGCCTAATCTTGAGGATAAACTTGAGGGGAAAATACACAACAGTTTACAAAAACAAAGAAAAACGAAGACTTGAGCCATTAAATGTACCAGCAAAGTTTTATCCTCCTTATGGCAATATGTTAGAAAATAATGAGTTTATATAGCACTTCTCTACATGAGTTCTGTCAATACTGTACAGCAGAAGAAAGGGAGAAGGGCAAAAGGGGAGAAAGGGAAAAAGGAAGAAAGAACCCCCACCTCTTTAGTGTATGAAATATTACTTTATTTAGCATGCCCAAGCTTTTCCCTCAGTTTTCATGGCATGCTTATAACAACAGCATTAGGCTGTCATGATTTTTGACTTCTGATTCAAGATTTGTTTAGAGAAATATGTCAGCTTCTTTCACAGTGTTCTAACTAAACAAGATACTTGCTATTTAGTCTCACTCTGTTCAAAATGCATGTAAATCATCCTTAAAATCCTTCAGAAAAAAGAATTGAAGAAAACAAAAAATTTTCATGCATTTCAAAATGTACCGATGTTCCAAATGTGTTTTCATTTTTTTCTGAATTATACTAGAATCCCAATGTAAGTTTAATGTTCAAACTACGTCTTTGCCAATTTAATTCTTGGCAATTATTATAGAAGCAGACTAAGTAATAGAAGCTGCCTCCCATTTAACATCTTGCCCTCGTTGCTACTTTCCTGAATAGATAATACCAGTTCGGGGAAGCAAAATAAGCTTAGAATAAGAGGCAAACAGGCTGCTGCCTTAATGGAAGCCTGTCTGCACAGATAATTGAGAAATTCAGGAGAGAAAAACTATAACAAAATACTTCATTAGCTGAGAGAAATTTACACTTTAAGCCAGATGTCTTCATTCATCCATTTTGTCAGTTATTACCTAGCACATTTTCCCATCAGCAAACAGTAATTCTGGAAAAAATTAAAACCCTTCTCTATTATGTGTAAATTTTTGAGACGACTTTTGGAAAAAGTTTGCTCTCAGCTTTATCCTTTCAACAGTTAAACTGGGCCTTCAGCAGATGAATGCACCATTTCCTGCACATTTAGTGAAGGGCACCTTCCTACAGCAACCAGTTATAAAAGAGAAACCGATAAGTTGCCTCATCCCTCTGACAGTTTGATAATTCTAAATTAAAATTGCTACTATAGGTATCCAAAAGATAACCTTTCACACTAAGGTTACAGCATTTTAGTCTAATAACTAGAATAAAAAATATCAGAAAAAGCAATTTCTGTATTAATATGGTTATTATAGCATCAAGAACTACTATAAGATTATGTAATTTAGTTTTTCACTTAACTCTTAGCATACTGGGAAAAACAGACCTAGTTATGAAGTCCATAAGGTTGTCCTTAGTCAAAGATCATCTTGCTTGAGCAAGGCCTTACTTTTAAAATTCACCTCAGACCATTACCATGAGGAAAAATCTGATCTGTTCAGTGCTAGCCTGCCTCAGTGAAAGGAGCTCGCTCTTAGAAGAGCTTGAAGATGACTGTTCAATAAGCATTTGCTACACAGTGAGTCATCGGAACAAACCTGGCTGGAATTTTCTTTAGCTGCTGCCCTTACTGAGCAGATGTTTGTTTTCCTAGCGGAGGAACTGTACATAACTATTGAAAAAAACTCTCAGGAAAACAGTTAAGGGACAAATTTATGGTGGATCTCCTTTCCTATAGTGATAGTACTAAGAGTAAAATG
>JAUBNY010000059.1:751430-777536 GCA_032275445.1 Crypturellus soui | reverse complement strand
AGAGAAGTTGAGTAAACTACTGCAGAGTGCTGAGATGATGCAACTCGCAGTATCATGCTCAAGTTCTCCACAGCATCATACTGCGCTATCTCTAGCACTCTCAGCTTCCCTATAAAATATCTGACTTAATTATACTTGAATGCCAAGAAACTATGAAGGGTAAAGTAGGATAGTATATTTGAAGTATATACCCTCATGCCTCTCTACTTCAGAGCATAGAAGCCTCTCTGCATAAGGAGTTGAAAAATTGACCATACCTGAACAGAACAGCCTGAATGAGGAAACTCCTTCCAAACGTGGCAAGAGCAAGAAAAACTAACCGCTGAACTGTCTGACTTCAGAACATATTTTTGCCTAAGAGCTAGTATCGTATGCTTTATAAAATATTTGTGCATTTGTTTGTAACCACTGAGCAAAGCAGGCATTTCCCCTCTTATCTGGTAATAGTTGTTATATATATCCGAGCCATCTGCAGCCTGTGGAATATTCATTATAGCTAGCGTGAAAGCACTGTTCACTCTTTCATAGAAAATGCTGAATAAGAAAGCACATTACTATAATGAAATTAGAGTTTTAATGCACTGGCATTATAAATCAGTTAAATTCATCAAAACTGAAAAACATATGGAGAGTACTTATTAAAAAAATGGTTATAACTATTTTTCTGCTGTACATATGCTTATAAAGTTCTTTAAATGGCAAAAAGCACGATTATGAAAACTGCTATACATCATTTGTATCACAAGGTGGTGCAAGTGACCTATAAGCACCCTCACTTTGCAAAGAACTTTGTCTTATCAATTTAATATGGCATGTTACATATTTAAAAAGGAAAACAAAACAACAACAGAATGATCTTCACACCCCCAATTCACAATTTGATGCATTTCTTGCCTCAGCATATTGTTCCAACCTAACTTTGACGTTCTCAAACATTTCAGCAGGCTGTATGTCTCCAAGAAAGTTGTATCATCTGGAAAGAGTGTCTTGCTGTTGTTCATTCCAAACCAAAATGTTTTAGGTATTTATGTGCAGCAGAATTTTGATATAAAATATCTACTACCATCCTCAATTGCATTTAAAATGCACTTCCACTGCAATCTAAGACAGAATTGGTAAGGTAACTTAGAAATAGCTTTGTTGTTGTTTTGTTTTGTTGGAGGCAGGGCGGGGGGAAGAGGGGAAGAAAGAGACAGCTCAGAGACATTTCAGTACTACTCTGTATTCCTACTACTAGTGTATGTTCACTACACTGAATGTGGACAAAGCATCTAATCGTCCTTCCAAGTGAAACATCTGGCTGTGAAACAACTTACTGCTCCAAAAACATATCAACTTGCAGCTGTGATTTATTATAACTACTTCCTTCACATTATTATTCTTTTGTGTCTCTGACATGACAATGCATTGCACTTTCTGTATAAAGTAATATAATATTTGCACTTAGCTGATAAAGGATGACTGCAGATTTACATATAAAGATTAAAAAGAAAAGTGAGCTTGGATTAATATGAAACAAAACCTACTTTGATAGTATTTCACTATCAAAATTATCTGGGATACTCCAGGAAAAAAAAGGGAGGAGCAACATTCATAATGTCAGCTGTCTACAAACCATTTGTTGTGCTATACACAAGGATTTGCACATATCTTTCAACCAACAAAAAATAATACAAATTCAGACTTTTGACAGTACTATACCCAAATGGAACAGAATAAAACCAGAGTAGCTCTGGCCCCTGAAAAAGCCACATACACTGTCTTCTAGTGCAATCTTGACTGTCTACATAGTCAGTTCATTTTGTTCTAACCTGTACCAGTTGAGATCAGATCAGTCAGATTATGCACAATTCTAAAACATTTCAAATGTTCAAGTGCAAAATAATATTTAAGATGGACATCTTAGAAGTGATGAGACTTTTGCATCCAATTACATGTGACTTCAGAATAAGGTCCTCTGAGTATCAATAGCTATATGTGATTGTTTTACAGAATAAAAAAAGGACAAAGGACAATCTGAAGTTCCCTCTTCCCAGCATGACACTCACTTGAACACATCTTACCACCTCTACAGTGGTAGCCTGAAAGACCAATAGTCTATTTCTGAGATGCCTGAGGTCTTTACCTTGACTCACCTTGGTCATCCCTGTAATACACAGAGATTTTATAGGAGTTGCACTTAATTACCTGTTTGGCTAATATTCACACAGCCCTGAATCCCAAGCACTGGCAAAAGGCACTAAAGTGGCAAATGTGAGGTATGCAAGCAAGGATAGTTTTTACACTCTGTTCTGGCACTAGTCTAATTCTGCCTCTACTGTGATAAAATTCTGTAATAGTAGTAAACTACTACTAGACCCAGAAACCTGAAGCATTCCAGATTTATTGAAGCACATATCTACTTTTATCTGCGTGGTGTAGATATACCCTCTTCTGTACATCACTGAGAAACAGCACTACTCTGTGGAGATCCCCACTAAAGTAACTGAACCATCTCACTGGACCTATTTATCCAAGAAATGTAATAAGTAGCCATTACATTCTTCCTGAATATGTAGGTTCTTTCTTTTCACTGTTACTTTCAAAAATAAAATGCACCCACTTAATTCCCCTTACCCAAATGAATAATTAGAACAATAATAATTTTGGTTCTCAAAAGGCACACTTGGCAAAACATTGATTTGCAGGCAAAAGCTAATAGACATTACTATACAGGTGTGTGTATATACATGTATATAAAAGTATCTCAAGACTCAAAGCCTGTAGGTATAAACAACTGCGTCTGAAGGTGCAGAGCCTCAGCCCCCTGCTTGACCCCTTCACTTTGCAGCAAGGTTCTTAGGAGGCTGCAGTTTGTAGGTGCTGAAGTAGTTCACCACTTGCTGAGGGACTTCTGCCAGGACACACTGCGCCAGAGCTTCTTTGGGAGCCTTATTAAAAGAACAACAACAAGTATCAGTTTCCAGTAACAGTCAGAAGGGATCCTAAGAAGGGTAACCGCAGAGAAAGCCACACAGTGCCCTTGGGGGAAGCAGGGAGGCCTCTCTGCCATCCCTACCTTTCCCCTACCGTGACCAGCTGACTACCTCCTTCCACTGCGATCATATAAGCTGGATGTCCATAGGGATGATGAAAATTATATATGCATGTATATGCCTACACACACATCGAAATGTCTTTATTTGCATGTAGGTATCACACATACTTCAGACACAGAAGTTAGCCATGTCAATACAATATTAACAGGTTAAGATTAAGAAATAACAAATTTAAAACATGCTAGGGCTGACAATAAAATTATGAATTTCAAGGTAGTTTATACTAGCTTTATTTTCCCCATCCCAAAGAAGTTTTGATGTTCTTAGAAATCAACTTTTTTTCAGAGATGTGACATTTAAATGACAGATTGCGTGAGCCTAGGCACATTTTATTGGATTGTACAACAAATAAGGATTCCATTCTTTCACTTTCTGTTTTTTTGGTATCTTTGCTTTAATGTAAATTCAAACTGATCCCACTGTTGTGACCACCCAAAATTTCTAATGCCTACCACCTTCTTGGCTTGGCCTAGGATTTTAACACTGCTTTAAAATGTGACACACGCAGAGATACACCTGACCCACAACTACAAACTGGCATGGCCACAATAAAAAAAAACTTTTTCATAAGAATAAAAATCACAGCAGTATCTTCCTCCCAAGCAAACAACGTATCCATTTATTTAGATTAAAGCGAGTCTCAAGGATATTTAAAAAGGTCATTTCCTTGTAACAACCGGTCATAAATGCAGTACAAAGGAGTCTTTTTAGCTCAATCGCCTTCCCTATTGGAAACTCTACAGAGGCTAAAGGCTTTTTTTCCTATCCCTTTCCCTCTACAAAATTTATTAAGCAGATAGCTAAGATTACTTACATTCTGGAACTTCCTAAATGGCACAAACTGGACTATGTCCCGGACAGCTGGTTCTCCGGATGGGGACCGAAGAACTCCATTGTCACCATCCAGAAACTCCATAGCATCAAAGTCGGCTCCCCCAACACCAACAATGATAATGGACATGGGCAGCTTTGAAGCATTAACTATGGCAGCTCGAGTTTGATCAAGATCTGTTATTATACCATCCGTTATGATCAGAAGTATAAAATATTGCTGTCAAAGCAATAAACAGTGTTACAACAAAGAAAATATATATACACTAACATCAGGCTTAGGTTATTAGCAGATATTTTCTTCAATATTTCTGCTCAAGTTCTCTCTTTTGTGAGTGTAATATACCTAGCATAAAAGATAGGAGGTTTCTGCTACTGTCCCAATATAAGTATCGATTACAGCTACTACTGTAAAACCATCAAGGCAAAACTTTACAAACTTATTTGTGAATAAAAATTCACACTGCTCTTTTCCAAATTGTTTCCCATATACTGTATACAAAAACTGCTAGCTTTCCTTCCCATTTTTTTTTTTTTACTGCATAAGAGAGATATTTGCTATGCTGACTGATTAAGGATCCATATGGATTTAGGTTTCTTAAACTTATGTGAACTATCACACAAGTGCTTTGATAGTCAAGTCTCGGGCTTCAAATTTGCCAACCCTTAATATGGTCAGCAACTCACACCTTTGGTTTGTAGTAGGGAAGCAGGCATGTTTACAAATACACATAGCACATCCAGTTTTATAGAAAGGGCAGTTCAATATCTATATTGGTACCGAGGTGTCAGCAACTATATCCTCTATTCATCGTATTACTTCATTCTGTTTCAGTTATCCAATGCAAACCATGGACTCTAGCTAACTCTCTCATTGAGATTAAGATGCTCTGCTATATTCAGAGACTTAAATTAGACTTCAATATTTGTACAGCACTACAAAAACTTTGTATAAAAGATCACACAAAAATGTCACATTTAAATTGCTACTTCAACTCTCTCAAGAGTTTAATTTAGAAGAGAATTACTCTGCACAACCTGCAAGAATGAATTAGACTATCTAGTTTTAAGAACATCAAATATAATTTCACAGGGTAAATGGCAAGTTTATACTTACATGCATAAAAGAGAAAAATAATATATATAGGCAGAAAACAAAGAAGAAAAAGCATTCACATACTATAGTAAAGAACTTACAGATGCTGTTTGCTGCTGTGTAGCTGCAGCAGCAAATCTTGCCACATGATTTATAATTGGAGAAAAATTAGTTGGCCCATATAACTTCACTTGAGGAAGGCAAGCCCGATATGCATCAACAATGCCTTGGATTCCTAGGGAACAAGAGTATTTTCTTAGCTTTTCATATCAGAATTATCAGTGAAGTGACATTTTAACATGAAAGACCTGTTTCTAGACTGCCTACATTGTGCCCCACTTGTTCCAAACATTTATTCCATGAATCATTAGAGAGAATGAATAGTAGTTCTAATAATGAAGATATTTGTTAGAGGACATGATTAAACTCTTCTTCTATTTAGTTAGATCAATATGCTTCACAATTTACCTTTCAAGTATTTTTATCCCTTCACACCCACAGTCTAATAAGTTATATACTTTTTCCAGTATAAATTGGAATCATTAACATTATCATTCATAGAGTTATGCTAGTGATGCCAGGCACACACAGATATACACTGCCTCATATCATTTTAGAAAAAGTTACTTTTGAACTTACCACTGCAGAATGGGTTTGATGGATTAAAATTTAATGGGAACTCATGTGACACCTGTCAATACACAAAGGACACAAAGAACTGTATATACAATCTCCTCCTGAAGTAATGCTTTGAACTATCCAATGTAATGCATTTACATATTCCATTACCTGAAAGGAAGGAGGAATCTGTGCCCCAAATCCAAAGGCTGGAAACATTTTATCTCTAAGAAAAGCAATTTAAAGAAAATGAAGTAAGTGCTTTGCTTTAAAAGCTGTCATAGTTCAGTAAATTCAGCTAATCAGTGCTGCTTTTATCATTAAAAAGGCAGCTTATTAAGAATTAAGAGGGAAAATTAAGTGAAAGTTTCCCTCTGTAAACATATCTAGGACCAAAAAAAAGTCTTTAACACCAAATCATCAATAATTCAAACATTTATTTAAATTAATAAGCTGTACACAACACAGATGAAAAGCCCTGCTTGTCTGCTGTTAAACACAAGCAAAATGGTGATTATGAAGTTTTTTTAGCCTTCATTCACGTCAAAAGCTTTCATTCTGACGTACTTGTTTGTCATTCTGACATCTTCAACATTACAGCCCATCCACCACAAAAACGTATGCATATTTAAAAAACAAACAAACAAAAAAAAAAACCACCACACACACACACACACACCCCCCAAGCATATTAAGACTTACGTATCATAATCCTGAATGACCATTCCTACTGACCAAATGGCTGTCAGGTATTCGTTAACTCCGCTGGGGCTGAGATAATGCAGCGAGTCTGGGGAGCGAGGGTCTCCATTGGAGCCTGTAAAATCTATCCCCACCTGTCAAATGCAATAGTTAATCCAAACTGCTGCCAGAGGTGAAACCAGCCTTCTAACCTCAGGCAAAATTCGTGCTTTCCTCAGAAAGGGTGGAATGAATTTTAGCTGTCAGGTTTTGGCTGTGTTTATTTTCTGTTAACGTTCACAGCAGCTCTCCAACAGTTGCAAAGTTCATCTTGTTTCTTACCAAACACAAGGCTCATAAGTAGACTAGCCGGAGACCACAGAATAGTCTTTTCTCTGACCTCAAGAGATCATTTTCTCTGGGTCAATAACGAAATACACTGCAAAGGTGCCACTGTAGCTTTACAAATTAAACCACTTCAGGGCGAGCTCCCCTGTCATGGCTTCTGTGTATCACTTTCATTGTGCAAAGGGCCTTGAAAGCCACATTCAAGGTCGAAAGAGAAATCTTAGGGAGGAAAAAAACAAGAGCCAAACGCTCACAAAAAGGAAGCATAAAATAAAGCTAACCACTGAAGAATTGTATATTTCTCCTTCCACACAGCTCTGCCAGTTTCCACTAGACATAACTAGAAATTCAGAGTTTTGTACCAAGAGCAAAAAAAGTATTTTTTCATAAGCAAAGCATGGACTCTGGAAAAATGAACCAAATAAAATGAATCAAATAAAAATGAATCAAATAAAGAGCACAGCTTACCAATGGCACATGTTAGCTTGCTTAAAAAAATTCAAAAGCTATTTTATATAAATATATATAATTAACTTACCGTGAAATTCAGCTGACATCCACCCATTATATAGTCAAGGAATGTGCATTCTACTATGATCTAAAAATAAAAATTAAATACAGAGAGTAGAAAATTCAGAGAGGAGGAAAATAAGTGTTATTGGAATAACTCTTGAGGTTGCACTGCCTTTACTCTCTATCACTTCACCACTGCAGTGAGGATGTTACAGTGTATGCATCACACGCACAGAGCATATCAGAATCGGGACTTTCACAAAATTACATGTAAATTACAAAACAGTTTCAAAAACACAATCATTTATAGCACAATATATTAAGACAGACTTGACAGAGTATAAATCACTATAATATAAGAAGTTTGGAAATTCAGTGCTTCAGGAGTGGCCTTAAAATTGGTAAGCAATTTTGCCATATTAACATCAGCTTTAGGAAAGTGAGAGCAGGGGACGGTCACTTGTTTCAGCTCCCTGGTGATAATCTGTCTCCTCATATAAATCAGCACCCTTAAATGTTCAATACAGAGACATACATGTCTGCAGACGATTTTCAGACATTTTACTGTTTCAGGTATTTTGCAGGCATACTGAACATCAGAGCTATTGCACTTGAAGGCTTATAAGCAGCCAAACAAGAGTATTTTACTGACCTCACAGTGCTTAACACTCACAATGCCAGAGTTTTTATAGCTTTTTTTCTTCTGTCGTTTCTTTTCATTTATGCATTCAAACTCAACCTATGTGAATGCAAAAGAAGACAAAAGCACAATAAATATCATTTATGCAACATGTTCGGATATTCTTCATTAGATTGGACTGGTATTTTTGTCTTGTATTAAAATGCAGTTTATTTCACTGTCAGACAAATGTTAATTCAGCATACTCAAAATCTGCAAGAAAAACCCTAATCCTCTCTAAGGCTTACAGAATGATTTATTTAGAGAAGTATATTTCAATCAATAAGGAAGTTCGGTACCATTTTCTCTCCGAGGATGGTTCTAAAAACTTTCTCTTTCATAAAGACTAAAGCAGGAGAGCACCCAGCAGGAGGAGCAGGAACACACAAAATGAAAGTTGCATACTGAAGTTTTACAAATTCAGTGATTCAGGCTTCATAAACTGAAGCAGTAGTTTAATCTAATTTTGGGCTCAAGAACTAGCTAGTCTCCATCACAAGGCATTGCTACCAGCCAGTGCTGAGGGCATGTGATTGGCATGTAAATGGTCCAAAGAGGCATTTCAGCTGTGCCTTCGACTCAGAGCCAGAAAAAGAAGGCTCCACTGCTTTGATTCCTGGTAAAGTCAGATGTAAGGAAGCAATCTTGCAATTAATCTCAAAAGTAAAAGGATTCAGAATGTACTAACAAGCCTAGCACCTGCTATGTCTGTATGCTTCTCCCCCATCCCTCCAAAAGAACTGAACGAGTTTTCTGGGTATTTCACTACCAAATCAGCATCACTTCCACTCCATGGAAGTTGTCTTTCAGTAACTTTACTCCATACTATGACAATTGCTCGGGTACTCAGTAATACTGGCCACAAACGTATAGCACGTATATGTAACATAATCTTTCAAGTAAATTTCATAATAATTCAACCAGAACTCAAAGTCTGGCAAAAACAAAAACATATTAAGAGGCCAGGAGGAAACTTCTCAATAATTCTCCACAACTGCCCCATTCAGCTGAGCCTTTTGAGTATCCCCAGGAGCCAGTCACAGACACACTCAGCACAAGGAACCTGTCCCAAACCTGCCCTGGGGTAGCAGAGGTCAGAATTGTGGGAATAACCGGAGATCACCCAGCCTATGAAGTCAAACTTTAAGTTGTACTGGAAACATCTTATGGACAGTATCAAATCATGTGGGATTAGAGAAGCTGTGCTTTGGCTTCAGAAGTTATTCAGCTTCAGGAACAGAAGTCTGGAGCATACTATTTATCTGTGGTGTTGCACATCTTTGCTTCATCCTACTGACACAGCTACTCTGAACAGGTATAGCCATGATGCTCATGAAGACTTTCCTAAGCATTTTTTCTTAAGGCATGAAGCCTTCCTAAGTATTTCCAAAACTATGCAGATCATCATAATTAAAACAAAGTAACAAAGTAAAAAAAAAAAGAAAAAAAAAAAAACTCTTCAAATTCACAAGTGACCCAGTCTGTTTCATTTCTCCTCTTTTTGTCTCTTTTGATAGGGGAGAAATGCAAATAAGTATGTGCTTTCCCAAGGAGCCTTTATACAGCAGGCTTCACACTGCCCAGGTAGCTACAGCTGTGGTTCTTAAAACTACCCACATATGCTGGAAAATATGAATGTTCAGAATCCTGCTAGGTTTACTCAGTTTGTGGTACTAACAAAAAGGCAAGATTACTTTTAAAACCTGGAATGTATTACAAAAGAGTAGAAAACTAAGGTATTTTATGAAATTCCACTCAGTCCAGTCACATTTGTATTTGCATACTTTAAATACAATAATAAGAAGGATCACTGTCATCAATGAAAGCTAAGCTGACATCATCTGGATGCAGAAAAATTAGAAAAAAATAGCTCCAGCTAGAAAATTAAATACGAGTAAAGTAAGTATTTCAAAATTCTTAACAAATGATACAAAACAGAATGATTAACCCTGCACTGTTCAAAATTAATTCACAGACAGACACACTACATTCAAGGTCAAGCTTTTAATCATCAGCAGCTCTGAAGAATTCAATAAAAACAAAACACCCAAGATGTTATAAAAGTGCAAACAGGCACTCGATATAACCTATTACTCATAATGCATTAACAATTATTCAAATCTTACAGAATTTCAAAAAAAAAATTAGTAGTCCATTAAATAGAGACTTTTATCTTAAAGTTGCCATGCTGTCTTTCACTCTTTTAAATGTAAGCTCTGTTTATTACAAGTTTTGCAAATCGTTAATGCTTGTAAAAACACACAGGATAATAGTGGTAGCTAAATCTTGAGGGTTTTCATATTCACTGAAGTATGCATTATAGCTGATGAGTGCTGCACTTCAAATAAAGGATTAAGTCAAATCTGACAGCAATACTGCTTTGTCCTTTTAACTGCAGGGAAATTTGTACTGTATTATTTATTCTGCCTATCTATATTTTCTGAATTATATATATATATATATATATTTTCTAAATCTATGAAATTTATTGGAAATGAATGTTTGGTATTTACATACTTTTAGCACTGAAAACCAAGTTCTTAACCTTAAATAGTGAATTCATAATGTAAATTCTGAGTTTGCCTCAAATGCATTAGCAGTCAAGTTGTAGCTGAACACAATTTACATACCAAGAAGCAAATCTAGTGATGCAAGTTTTGCCCCTGAATGAGAAAGGTAACACAATAAAAACACACAAGCATCTTAGACTATGCAAGACTTACAGGTGAGGACCGAGATGCTTCCTTTAGTTTTGACATTGTGGTTTGAAAGCTTCCTATGAGATCGTGAGACCCATCACCATCATAGTCATAGCACTCTACCTAAAACAAACCATTACGCAGCATTAGTAACATCAGTATCCTACCACAATAATAAATATTGTAATGGTATTTCTAATGGCACTTTTAAAAACTCAATATATGCAACACTCCAGAATCTCTTGCATTGTGGAGCTTTCCATG
Source organism: Crypturellus soui (assembly GCA_032275445.1). Classification (NCBI taxonomy): domain Eukaryota; kingdom Metazoa; phylum Chordata; class Aves; order Tinamiformes; family Tinamidae; genus Crypturellus; species Crypturellus soui. The sequence continues at coordinate 766,709 of JAUBNY010000059.1, read as the reverse complement.
TTTGCTTCCCAGTTGGATAAATTTGGAAGTTCAACCTACTGGATTTCAGACCAGGTCTTCGACTAACATCCGTAACTGCTAACACTCAGCAGGGCAGGGAACAGGGGTGGGTTAACATCAATTCTCCTGAAATGCACGGGAGGGGTGGAGTTGGGGAGGGCAGGGAACTGATCTCTATGTCTCTTAGCTGTCAATAGGGTATGGACACCTGATTTTTCAGAGATATAAAACATATCTACCTTTATAACGTCCTCAATTCTTGGTTTTTAAAAGTTGTAGTTATAAATGTATCCCAAGTGTACTGCTGAGTAAAAATTTGTGTATTTAACTATAATTGAATATGCTACTTACTTGATTTCATTTTAGTAAGACAGACATATTGGTTAACTTCAATTCATCAGATCAAAGAAAAAATGACTCAGAGTCAAGGTCGGAATTATTTGGGAACAAAGCATTAGCTTTCAGAAAAAAAATGAGTATATATGGCTTGAACTGAACAACTGCCTTCATGTCCTTTCCACTTTGAAAAAAATCCTTTGACATACTCAAAAAAACAAGTTGCATTACTTGCCCTTTTCATTTAGGAATAACACAGTAAAATGCATAACTGCAACACACTGGAGCTGCTAAAAGAAATAAGCTTTCTGGAAATACACAGCAATTTTGAAGTACAAAATACACATACAAGACAAGTCCTATTCTGTGGAAAACATGCCTCAAACGTTGCAGTTTGCACTGCTGCTACAATATCTTGAATACACTAATAAATAAAATGCAGGCACATGCACATATCATCAACTTAAATCTCATATTAGCAGTCATAGTACCAAAAGATTTGAGGTACGTGGCAAATGTGATGTAAATTCTTTCGAATGCTCTAAATTAACCCAATCAGCCAAGTGCTTTGGTACCTGAAATTTAAAACTGAAGATATTTCCTGAACCAAGAGCTATCGTATTTGTTCAAAGTTGGCACTGTTATTTTTCTTTTTTTAAAAAAGAAATTTGTCTTGCTTGATATACTTGATCCATTACACGTTTCCAATATTGCATGTAAAATATTTAGTCCAGGTAGGACAAAAATACTCTTCTTTTTCCCCTCACCACATATGTTCTCTTGGACAGGCAATATCATGAGAAAGTGTGATAAAATTGCACATCTTTCTCCAGCAGACCTACACACGCTTGCTCCAGGAGACAGACTCATATTTTCAGCACAGAAAAAAAATCACTGACTCACTGCAAACAGACTCAAATAGAGTGTATACATAAATCCAAAAGACACAGTATGATATTGTTTTGTGCATTACTATGCATGCACAAAATCATTCAATGGGTGAAAAGCCACTCGTTAGAAAAAAAATATAGTATGCGTCTTTACTTACTAGGAGAAATAGCCCATTCTGTCTGCCACTGCATGCACATAAAAGTAGTAGAGCATTGTTTATCCATTCAACAGTGTTATCTTGGAAATGTGGGAACTATTACTTCAAATATTAAAACACAAATGAAATTGTATTATAAGATGTATCAGAGGGTAGAATTCAATCTACTGCCTGAAAGCCCAAAAGTACCAACAGTAAAATCAAATTTCCACTGGAAATAGATCTATGCTTTTGAGGTAAGAATCTGAATTGGTATTATTAAAAAGCTACAGTATATCTGGTCAGGTGCTATTGTTTCACTTTGGATCACAGGAGAGATGAAAAATCACTCCATCTTAACGGAATTATTTCAATCAAAGATCTACAATTAACATGTTTGTTTACGAAACAGAGAAATAAGTCTACAATATATGGGGAAGCAAGAGCTGTCCAAGATATTTTGGAGAAAGGAGAAAGAAGGGATCAAGGAAATAAAAAGAACGGTAGGGATGTATGTAAGTAAAAAGCAGTAAGGGAAGCATTTATAAGATTCTGGGCTTGTAAAGTCGTTCCTTACGCTGATGTGTAATTAGGTATTTTAATCTATACAGGTGCTTGTGACATCCTGGGACTGTTAAGCATTTTCCAGGACTGCCTCAAGCCATATAACTAATATCTATCACATGCAGCTCATGTTCTCCTTTGTCCTTTCCCAGAAGGACAACCGTGAGTATACCTTTTTTTTTTTTTTTTTTTTTTTTTAAATTATGTCTCAGGTTCCTAACATGCTCATGTCAGCTTATAAATGACATTTTTTTTTTAGTTTCAATTCCATCCCCAAACTAAGGGATTTCCTAAACAAAATAATTCAGAAGAAACATAACTAATTCAAGGTAAAATTCAAAATGCAGGAGTTAAAGACTAATCCCAGTAAAATCACTTTCACTTTGCACACTTGCTTGACCCTTTAACAGAAATTTCAGTTTTATCCAAGGAGCCAAGTTACGTATGTATTCTTATCACAGATCTTCTGAGAAAGGGAAATAGCCTCAGCAGATGGTCCTCAGTCTGTACACAGTCTTTCAAGGCCAACAGAACAGGTTCAAGGGGTCCTCATGGGAGATCTGGGCAACAAACAGAAGGGTTCTTTGTCTTCCTTGCTGCCTGCTTTTGAAATGACTCTTGAGCTAAATGCTCAATTTGTTTGAGAAGGAAGCCTGCCAACTGCATAGAGATGTTTTCTTGACAGGAGCTGCTGCTGACTCAGGACTTGAGACCTAGGCCTTCATACCAAACCCACTCCCTATTCCAGTTGCTTGAGCCAGTTGCTTGTTCTGCTAAATCACATAGGCTCTAGTTTCCAGGTGTCTCAGTATCCTATGGGCTGCGAAGAATTCCTGCTTCACAGCAGCCTTGATTAGTATCACAACCTTCAACCCTAACAAGATTTACACATAGGCTAGAAAAAGAAAAAAAAGAATCATAGTTCAGATTCACAGGACTTGCTCAAAACACCGAGAAGTGACGAAAACATATTCTAGGAATTCATCCACACCACTTATTAGCTGCTGTGAGGGGGAAAGATAAAAGAGCAACATTCTCAGGTGATAGCAATACTTTCATATAAGCAAGCTTTGCCCTCTCAGTTTAAGAAAAGGCCAAGAGTGACTGATGAAATGGGCAGAGCATAGACTTGCCTCCTCTTTGAGGCTTTTCCATAAAAAGATGGAAAGTTTCTCTCTGGAGACCGAGAGAGAGAAAAAAAAAAAATAAAAAAAAAAAAGCCTGCTTAAAAGGTAATGCTTCCTTTCCACTATAAGCATGCTTCATTCTAGAGGGATTCATATTGTTATTAATTTACTCAATTTACTCCTGGTGGGATGCAGCAACCAGAAGCATCACACAAATTGGATTCCCTCATTCATGGCCAAATTAACTGGAGCTGATTACACCACTGTTACAAGAGGCTAAAAAAGAAGCATCAGCTGCAACACATGTTCAGGAGATAGTTAAAGACTAAAACAGCAAATATACTGTAATACAAAACAGGCAAGCAAGCAAAGGGAAAACAAACAAACAAACAAAAACAAACAAAAAACAAGCAGGAGAAAAAAGGGAGTGTTAAACACATTTAACACATGATCTACATCTGTTAGCTCAGGAGGAAGTGCATAAGGATTCCACTAGCGTTACTTAGTGCACCAGTAATAGGATATTATAAGATTCATAAAACAGGAAAAAAAAGCATATGCTAATGCATCTTCCACTACATGCTCTTAACACTACTGATGTTGGCCAACGCAACACTTGAATTGTATAATCTAGCAAGAAACTGACCTGGAGCTTCAAAGCTGTTATGTTGAACTGTTTTCACAGCCTTTCAAAGACCAACTTTTATGCATCATAAATTGGAGTTTTTTTTTTTTTTTCCCAAAATATGGCTATAGTTTTGTGACTTTCAAATACATAATTAAGGAGGAAAAAAAAAAACACACACTTTCAATATAATTTGAAACAAAAATAAAGTAACACACTTTTCATTACATTTTAAGACTATATTAAAAAATAGAAAGTTCTTATACATCACCTTGATTGACTTATCCATGTCACTGTAACACAGAGAATTGAGAGAGATTTTAAACGGCCTCCAGACAGGATTCAAGTTGTTTTTAATAACCTGTAAAAAACAGTCAAAATAGTAGTATTTACAAGAGTGGAGAATAATCATCATAACTGGTCTTACCTTCATGTCATGATTTTCATAAGCAAAAATTTTTGACTAATACCATCATCTGTCACTCCCCATAATCCAAATATTAACATATACAATTTAGAATAACAACTAAAAAAATGCATTAAAAACATACAATATCACTGTCAAAACCAAATGACATCTTTTAAAATCAGCATTCTTTAATCTGCACTGTGATCTACTACATCATGCTGCTATTACTTTGGAAAGAATTTCTGATTTCATTTTGTTTATGTATATGCTAATACTGATAGATTCATCAATGAATGGAAACATGATTTACCAATAAAGAGAAAAAAAAATAAAGAAATAATTTTTGAAGAAACCAAAGCTCTAGAGATTACATTTCACCGCACCTAGTCAATGCTTATTCTGAAATGCCTCTTCTGAAAAATATTTCCTCAAGAAACTCATGGTATAGTTCAGTAGAAATAGCATATGAGAGTAAAACAATATTTGCTGCATGCATGTGTGTCTCAAGCCAAAAGGTAAAATTATATTTAGGAATAATACTGATGCATATGCATACATTAGATGCATACATGACTGATACATTAGAATGTGTCCATAACATAAAACATCCTCTGAATTTGATTGCTATCAGTAGAAGCTCTTCCTCTAAAAGCAATAAAATAATATTTTAAATATCATTTTATATAGAGAGAGAAAAAAAAATCCTATAGAACAAAGTCAGTGGAACAGCTGAAATAATTTCTAACTCTGGTCTGCACATCAACTGCTAGACCAGTTTTTTCCTTTCGTAAGAAATGCTGTACTTCTAGCAGCATTACACACTGAAAATCAAAATTACCACAGCTTCTAGGTTGTTGATAAAAAACATCCTACCTCTGTTCTGTGAACCATCACCCAGTTTCCATCTCCAGTCTGTTTGTGGAATTCCAGATAAGGATCTGACTTTCCAAAGAAATCCTGTATTTAAAGAACAAACAATTATTCCAGAACAGCCTGGGGCATGAATATCATTAAGTACTAGTTAAAATAGACTTAGTTTAACAAGAACTAAACTATAGTAGGGAAGAAAAAAATGTTATTATTCAGATGAAGAAAATTCAAGTCATAATATTTGCAACCATGAAAGAGATCAGGAAAAAAGTGCATACATTTCTCTACTGTCTATACACTAAATACCTGACAAATCAAGCAAATTCAGAGGAGTTACTTATACCACTAAGTATAAGTATACTATTAAGTAGTAGTAATAGCTCCCTGACTAACTTGGACAGTAAGGAAATGATGGATTTGACCCAGTTCAAAAGCCTTATAAAAATAACACTTTTTTCCATTATTATTATTTTAAAATGTATTTTTAAATAGTTTTGGATTGATTAAAATTACTGCATTTAACATGACAGATTCAGGCACTTAAAAAAAAGTAATACTGCATATCTAGTAAGTGTCTTACTGTATATCGGTAAGTACACTTTTATCATTTATTTTAATAAATTTACAGGTAATCAGTTATGCAACTGTTCAAATGAAGGGATATACAAGAACTCCTTTATCTTTTTAATTAACTGTGACAATGACAATGTACATTTACAGGGAAGAGTGCTGTTCTAGGAATACCCCTGAAATAGTCAACATTACACTGAAGTTATTTTTCATTTTTCTTCTAGTCTAAGCAAAATGGACCCAATTACTTCTCAAAACATTAGAATTAACATTTTAATGGTTCTGTTTATGACAGGATTCTAATTTCACAGCTTCATCACTGAAACAGCAACCATGTCAGTACCTTATTGTCCAATTTCCTTGCTTCTACTTCCAGTACAACTACTCTGTTATCCTTCACTTCTTCTGCTGTGATCTAGATAGGAAAGAAAGTAACAAAGATCACATAACTTTCATAAAAAAAAAAAAGTCATGTTTACTTAGAAATGAAGCATTAAAAATGAGGGGTGGAGATGGGGAAGGAAAAAAACAAACCCACAATTCGATTTGACATCGGGACTCACTACACATCACTGTCTGAAATATATTTCAATTCAGTATTTAATAACAGTGACACTGCCAATTAAAGATACTGTATGAACAGGGCATCAGCCACTTTGATTTTGAGAACTTTCCAGTACACTTGGCAGTAGCCAAATGCCTGGTGACACACTAGCACATACACAGATAGTTTGCCCCATTCCCCCGTGCATTCCCCCATCCTGTCAAAGATGCACACAAGGAGTCTTCCAGAGGCAGAAGTGGGGCAACAGTCCCTTTTGGTAACAGGAAACTCACTGGTACAAAATATCCAGAATGCTGTAAGACCTTCTTCCTAGTAGTGTGAATTAAGATATGCTATGTTTAGGCGACAAAATAAAGCAAACAAACAATTGTTAAGGATAAATGTTGAAAAGTAGTATTATCTTACCGTAATACTGCCTTTTCCAGCAGGTCTGCCATTTCTAAGTACTAATGGTTTTGTTAAAGTCTTGTTAGAAACTATCTGCCAAAACAGAAGTTGAGTAGCAAGCATTATTATTACAGAAATCAAACATTTTTTCATATGTAAGAAATGAGGCTGTGAGGTATTTTCATGTTAAGAATGTTTTCTTTGCCAAGGTGATGACACTACATTTAATTTCTATTTTCTGATGCAGATAAACAGATATATAGCTGGTACATTACAAAGCTAAAAACATTCATATGATGTATAAATGTGTGAACATATGCAGATTTTCAGGAGAAGAATAAAATGCCTTAGAGCAACACAATACACACACAAGGACAACAACAGTATCTTAAATTCCAATCTTAAGCCAGTCTTAAGTTGTTCAGAAATATCTTTTAAATAGATGCAAGTCACATTTCATAAACAGCTTCAGCAAACACATTTATAAACAATGTGTTTGCTAGGCAAATAATCATCAGCCTCCCCTCATAGGGTTACTAGCTGATTTCGATTTAGCCTTTTCAGGCAGTGTTTTACAGCAGACTCTGCTCATTCCCTAGGTCTTTCTTTACTGCAGGAACAAATGACTACTTTTAAATTGTTAATTTAATTTCATGATGACTCTTTTTTCCTAATGCACTATAAGTAAAAATAATTTAGATGCAGTAGTGGAAAAATTAAGACAACACTCCTGAGAAGAAAAGCCTTCAAAATCTCCACAAGAAAGAACATGCTGGAAAAGAAGCACAGAGTTGATGGGCGAGTAAAGAGTTAACAAGTGACTGCAAATTGCAGCAGCTCTGCCAGTGTAGCAGAAAAGAGATGCAGAAACTCTGGGAAGCGGGAAGTCCTACAGAGGCAGAGTAGTCTCGCTTCACTAAAATTTGCAAACAAAGAACTGATACATTTGCAAAACACTCGATAAGGGACTGAAACCCACCTCACTGAGGGTGCAAAGCAGATAATATGGAAGTCCCCTGAAGATTCTGGAAGGATCACCTTATAAGGCTGACCATAGCACAGTCACACACTCCTTCCCTGAGGGTGTAAAAGCCAGCATCTGGCCTCAATGAGTTGAGCAAGGGATTGGGAAGAACACCTGACCAACTCCTCCAGCTGGACCCTGAGTGTCTCTCCCCTTCCCTTAACCTGGGACATTTGGTTAAGGTGACTCCTTATAAGGTTGAGAGCCCCCTGTACACTAAGGGTGAAGAAATGCTACAGCAGTTTATTGAAGCAAGCAGTGTACTCCATATAGTTGTACTAATAACTAGTTGCTATTTACTAATTGATAAGCCCATCTCTATAACAACATCTACCATTACCTGGCACGATCATTATAGCAAAGATCTTGTGCTGGTGAATAAATTCAACTAAATAAAGCCCAGTGCTTGTAGCCACTCTGGATTATTTTACTATGTCCTTTAAGGAGCTAGCATGACAACAGCGGAATTCTATAGCCAAATCAGAGTGACATCAACAGTAAGCACAACCATCATATATCATTGTACGCTAATTCCCTTATTTCTGGAAGAATACAAATAAGAATTTTAACATTGGTGTAAATAACCAGCAATTACTACGTTCTGCATCTTGGCAGTCCTCTTATTCTTAGCTATCTAAGCAGTCACCATTTTAGAGTACATTTTAAAGCAATATCCCAAGATATTTTGCAAATAAAAGGTATATAGTAAACTGAGCCTGGAAAAATGGAATACTATTTTCAAATTAGAGTATCCTGCCTACACAAGAACACAGTGATAAGTATCTAAACTGTTTTTCAAATAAAAGTGATTAATGATTTGCAGTAAGTTTATATTTTCTTAACTACAAAGGACTGCATACTTACTTGCCCCAGTGTACACTCAAATTCTCCAAGGAAATCATCATCACTGAGATCAAAGGTCTTGTTGTCAATGTCATATATTCCAAATTTAAGTTTCTGAACAAGCTCAAAATAATAATCAATTAGGAATTTTTTGGCAAATCTTGGGTTCAAGGAATTCTTGATTCTTTCTGTGCGATCAACCTGCAGTTTAAAAAAAAAAAAAAAAAAAAACCTTAGCCAGAATTTTACAAGTCAGTTCAACAACTACTATAAGTTTCCAAATCAAATGACTTATTAAAGGCTTTCAGAAGAATCTTCTCAGTTAAAATAGACATATATGCCTATAGACTTTTTCAAATATAACCAATCACTGAATGTTACCAAGTTTGCTACTGGGAGTCAGAGAACTAACTACCCCTGGGTTGGAAAGACCAATATAAAAGCAGCATATTTTCAAATCTAAGATGAGACTGTTCTGGAATACTGTATTTTACACACTTAAGCACTGGAAAGCTTCTGTCTGTCCACAAAGGGTTACAGTAAACAGTATTATAAATAGTAAACGATGTAAGCACTTCTTAGAAAAGAATTCTTAGCATGTTACCTGTATACCTACTGCAGACAAAATCTAGCAAGGACTATTCAGTGATATTGGTAAATAATTCTTTTTTTTAAAGGAAATTTTATGCTCCAGTGTTTGAATAGATACAACAAGTTACACTGCATTCTGAGCATCACATTTTACCTCATACCACTGCTGACCACTTGTGTTCTGGAGCAGCACACAGAGCGGGTCTGACTTGGAACCAACATCTTTATCCAAGAGATTAGCGCAGGCGACTGTCAGCTCCACCTTCGTCACACACTGGGCCGCCATTTCTTAAGCTAGAAAGTAGCAACAACAAACAAAAGAAACACCATTAAAAATGTATTAAAAAGGGAAAGTTCACAGTGCATTATTCCTCTAAGCAATCATCAGAGCCATTAGTTTGTTAGAGAGAGTCCTGAGACTCTAAAATGCCATCCTGAAGATTTATGATGTACTGACATTATCAAGAAAACTATCATACTCTCAAGCCTTACCACAGAGGGATAAAACCTCATTTCAAAGTGTGCATATAAGAAATGAGATCAGGTTTCTTAGCCTGAGGAACCAAGTGAAAAACAAGACACACCACCAAGAAAGCACAGCGCTTCCAACAACTGACAGTAAACTTTGTCACATTTTCATGACGAATACCAAGTAAGCTTTAAGCTACATCCGGTAAAAATATACATGAAGACAAAACATTCTTACAACACAGCTTTTCATGAAACTTAATGATTAAAAAAGATCACATGAAATACTTTCCCATCAATTCTCTGTAACAGGACATGAGGTTGGCAGGTTTGGAAAAGTAGTAAATGTTTACTGTAGGCAATAGATGATCTTTACTTAAATATCTTGCAGAGTTCCTTCTGAGAGCTCATAAAAATACATAATGAAATAAAGACTTTCTCATATTTCCTCTGAAGGAGGAAATTCCCTACTGCAATTCAGCATATACTAGCAGCAGATAGATATTTTCTTTATATCCAGGTTGACCTTTTCTAATACCTTTTTGGGAAGGGAGCCTTCTGCAGTAAAGTTGCCTTTAACTCAGTATTAAAATTTCCCAGAGATCTACCTGCTAACACAAACTGTCTTCGGAGCTCCCAAACTACTTTATCTTTACAGCATTCTAGAGGTGGGATCCTTATGGTTCAACTACCTTGAAAACACATGTGAAGCAAAAAAGGAAGAAGGAAGAAAAGGCTCCTGCTTCTATCTAGCCCATTCACTTACATCATACACATTTCAGTGTATCTAGACCTGAAACTTTAGCCTAATCCCTCTCTTCTCTTCACTGCATTTATACAATTTTCAGTGAAAGGAATTTGTTTGGGAGGGAGACGAGGAAAGAGCAGAAGGGGAAGGAGGAAATGAGAAAAAATACTGCAATAAGAATTTCCTGAGGTTTCTTACATTTTGCTTAACCTTGGTTCCTACATTGCCTCTCCATCCCTGCTTTGCTCACTTAGAGATGGACCCTTGGGGTTGCCAATAGAATATGAATAATATGTAATACAGGCACTGAAACGTTCCTGCACATGCATTATTTATAAGGGGCACAAGAGATTTACAGAAACCTTCTTATACCTCCCAAGCACCTAAATGTGATTCCTTTCCCCCTCTGACTGTACCCAATTTTGGTCAAAGTCTTGGGGTGGGGGGAGAGCAAAGCTCCAAGTATCTAAGTTGTTTTCAAGCCAATGCTTCTAACTCTTAGAAAGCTTATCTTTAAAAGCACTCTGCTCCTTTTTCCCTGGGTCTCTTCTTATAGAGCTATTTTCCATTCTTTACTCCTCTGTCTGCCAGACAGAACTCATTGAAGGCCAGTGGCCTTGCCCAAAGGACCCAGGGCAGAGCAAAGTCTGACTCATTAATGACTGTTTCCAGAAATGCAACTTTATGCTGACAAAAATGATGTTCTAATCTCCAGTGATGCTACAACCACATGCACAAATGGCTTTCCTGAAATGAAATTCAAACTTGGATGAGGCCATACTCTCAAATCGGTCAAAATTTTCTTCACTGAATCTCTAAAGAGTAGGTAAACATTTTGTAAGGTGAAAGGTTGTGAAAAGACATTTAGCCACATTTCTTTTGTTAAGTACTGCTTCCAAAATCACTAGTAAATAAATGGACAGAAACCAGTCTGTGGAGGCCAGTCAACCTAAACATTTGGTCAGTTTATCTATTTAGCTTTTGTGTTTCCTACTCCTCCCCATTTCTTTTATACCAGAAGCTCTTTCTCACAGGAACATTTTGTAATTTCCTCTGCTCTGCAGAGAGAGAATCTGTCTCTCCCGCTATATATCTACTTTGAAAAGAGAGCAGATTTAGCAAGAGAGGTGCATGCAGGCAGCATTCTTTAGCACAGCACACAGAAATCAACAAACTGCTCTATATCCCTTCGCTGAAATACAAATGCTGGTGTTTGAAACATAAGGTGGCTGTTAGCAGCTAAAAGACACAACTGAGAACATGCAGTTATCTGAACAGAGGATACTGAATTTGAAACCCAGATATAAAAGCAAAACCTCTCAAGTCCTGAGATGGCCCTTTATGCTCTCTGTCTCCAGTTTTGTAAAATGCAAGATGAAAACAATGCAAATTATTTTCCTCTAAGATTTTGAAAGTACTAGGAAAAAATATTTACAACTGAAGAGGTCTGTAATGTTTTTAAAGCATTTAAAGAAATAATTTTATTATACTTGGAAAAAAAACAGTAAGTTTCTCCATAATAATGCAAGACTGATGCTTTTATAGTATATAGCTATATACAACCTGATTTTTAATAAAATAAAGCTTAAAAGATAACAATATACTCACGAGGGAGAAAAAGTCATACTTTATTAACCCAAAATACAATATTTATGTTTGTGAAACTTTCAATGCAGGTATAAACAATGGATATTTCTCAACTCTGCAGTCATTATAGAACTTTCTGGGGTCATGCAGGCACTTCAAATGGGCAAAATCAGGCATCCTTTAAGCAGCAGTAGCTGTGGGAGCTCTGCACATATTGTATAAAACCTCAGAAACCTTCATAAAAATGCATATAGGGGAAAATTCTTCTCATGTTTGAAAGGCTGTATTAGCTGACATGTGAAGGACAAGGTGGTGATTGGGAATAGTCAGCAGGGATTTATGAAGGGAAAATCGTGCTTAACCAACCTGTTAGCCTTCAGCAAGGCGACTGCCTTAGCAAGCAACAACAGAGTAGAGGATATCAGGATATTGTTTCTCTACTTCAGCAAGGCTCTCCGTAGTGTCCCGTAACATCCTCATGTACAGACTAAATGCTGTCTAGATAAGCTGACAGAGAAGGGGATTGAAAATTAGCTGAAATTGAGGGCCCCAAGAGTTGTGAGCTGCAGCACAAAGACCAGCTGCAGGCTGATCGCAGAGGCCAATACTGCTCAACGGTCTCATTAACAATCTGGATGATGGGTCTGAATATACCCTCAGCAAAAGTGCAGAAAATAAAAAAGCGGAGAAGTGTCTGACACACCAGGTGATTGTTGATGCCATTCAGAGGGACAGGCTGGAGAAACAGGCCAACAGGGATCTCTGAACAAAGGGAAATGAAAAATCCTCCCCTTCTATGGAAGAGTAGCCTCATGCACAGTTAATGGCCGAGGGTAAATCATTTGGAGAAAATTTTTATATAGAAGGAACTGAAAATCCTGATGGACAGGAGCCAGCAACACGCCCTGAGGGCAAAGAAGGCCAATGGTATCCTAGATTACATCAGGAAAAGCATTGCCAGCAGGTTAACAGAAGTCATTCTTTCCTTCTACCAGCACTGGTGAGGCAGCATCTGGAGTTCTGGTTCCAGTGCCGGGCTTCCCAGTTCAAAAGAGACATGGACATGCAGGAGCAAGTCCAGCGAAGGTCACACAGTTGATTAAGGGACGGGAGCATCTCTCATATGAGGAAAGGCGAAGAGAGCTGGGATTGTACAGCCTACAGAAGAGAAGGCTTGGGGTGTGTGGGGGGTCTTACTAGTGTTTTTACCCAGAATCAGATTAAAGCAAGAACATCATTAGGACTACTAAATATTATAGGTCCTTCTGCTCCAGCTGTCATTATCAAAGGGAAACTGAGAATGAAGGATTAGCCTTGTCCTGTAGTTATACTGATGTTCTCTGAATTCTATCAATAATTGTATTGAAGACAAGTAGTAGCCACCAAATTATGTGGCCTATCTCAGCTTTTAAACAGAAACTGTGAACACAGCATTGTACTTGGAGGAAGCACGTCTATTACAAGCATCTTCTAATTCAGCACTTAAGAACTGCCAGATTGCAGCAGTCACATCAACACTGCAACACCAGAGAACACAAGCTGGCCCAAATGACTCTCAAGGGCAGCACAACTATACATCCACAGCTACAGCTGCTTGAGTCAATTCTGACAAGCAGAAATACATAATTACATAAAAATCAAGGGGCTAGTAATGTGAACAGGGTTTGGTAACAAGTCTCAGACCTGTCCTGATGCAAGAAAGCTGCTGCTGTCATAGGACCTTTCCTGTCTTCTGTAAATTACAAGTGACAACAGTGCAAAAATCTGTGTGCACCCTGGAGCCCTGATGGATAGGGAAAAATGTTGGTGAAATACTTCAGAACTTGCTAATACAGTATCAGATAATCTTCAAGCTACAGATGCTGCAGCACTTAAATTTGTGTTATGCGAACAGATACCAGAATGAAAAAGGCAGCATCATGGTAGTCTGATTCTCCCAGAAAAATTTAAGTATTTCCCAAAAAACTGCATAGACAACAACCCATAAATAAATGAATTATGTAGATATGCTATAAAAGTCTTGAAACAATCCTAATCTTGAAATAATAAAGGGGAAGCCTTATTTCCTGAATGCAAAATGAAAGCCACTGTTAGTCTCTGCTCTTTCAGACAGGACTAAGACACCACTTCTTGGAAGTAGGTATTTTTGTGGTATATGATTCTACGTCTCCACTCCTGGTACCCCACTCTGCTACAGAACTCACATAAAGCAGCTGCAGGACTCCTCGTGATAGCCTCTCCTCCACTGAGAGAGCTAATAGTGACAATTTATGACACTGGACTCTGTGCAGACACACAGACTTCAATATCATACAATATATGTAAAATATGTATTTCAAGAAGAAGAGAAAAAAACACCTCAACATCTCAATTTCTAAGGGGATAGATTACTTCACAAGATCTACCATTTTATATAAAATTAAAAATGCCAAGATAACCTCATTAATTTCATCACTGCATTTCAATGTTAGAGGTTTCTCTAAAAATCCTACCTCCGAATAGTTCTGGCTCCCCTTTTTCTCTTCCTTTACAGATCACACAGATGATAAACTCTCCTGTTGCATCAGCTGCTGTGCTTATGAACTAATTAATAGAATATGTTCTTAATTAAACATATGGAATCAAGCTATGGATAGACACAAACACATGGATAAATATAAGATCCACTGACCACAGAGCCCATTTTATTGTGGAAGAGGCCCAGCAGAAGTCAGAGCTAAAATTTAAGGAGTCTGGGACATATAAATGTGTGCGATGGTCAAATTTATTTTCTCTGTGGGCCATGAATCATCTATTTACATAGGTTTCATCGTATTCATGCTGTTCAAATCCTTATCTGCTATATTGGTAGGAGTAACTAACACCGGAGTAACAAGTAAGGCAATGATTTATAGATAGACTCCCTGTATAAAAACCTATCATTAAGTTATTCTGTCAAATAGTATATTTAGAATTCTATATTTAAAAATCCACTGTATGGGCTACTACTAATTTGACTTCCAGGACTCTTGTCCACAAAATGACTTAGAAATCACCATTTCTGAACACCCATTTGTTGACATTTTTATTTGTGAATACATGTGTTCACCTATTAAGTATATATTTAATGTCAAGTGTTCTTTCCATCATCAGCATCCTTTCCACACAAAAGCTTTTAATAAATATGGGTGACATTTTGATCTGAGCTAGCTGAACTATAAAAGTTAATATTTAACCTTGAAGAAGACAATTAAGAAAGAAAGATGTCATGACTTCTAATATACTTCACTGTACTAAATAGAAAATATTCAAGCAGGGTAAAAATGGGTTTCCTGTACATACATTTTATCAGCCAGTTCCTTACTGAAAACAAAAGCATTAAACCTGAACAGTATCTTAAACCCTGTCTTTTTACTGCAATGTCTATGTGCAAAGATACTGACTTACTTTACATGATTAACAGTTGCTAGAAGAAAGAAGAGTTATTGCACAAACAAGATGCAAGTTATTACATGTTTTATGCTAATTCTTCTTACAGTTCATTTCAGGCCTGGAATGT
>JAUBNY010000059.1:718872-740975 GCA_032275445.1 Crypturellus soui | reverse complement strand
GGCTGTAACAGCTTGCATACGGAATGTCTAAGATGACTGCAGGTATTGTGATTCTTGGTAATAACAACTAGTCTGACATCTAAGATAAGGAATAGTATCAGTCCAGAAGATAAGAGAAATATGAAGTGCAAATACAAATGTTTTCTTTTACACTAGGTGTTATTCCTTTGCTGACATGCCATGGTACCAAAGGAAAATAGCTGCAGTGCTATTTGCAACGCCTCCAACATCCACATATAAAGAGGTACAATATGAAAATGTTTCACAGATTATCTGCTCCTGCCTGAGCCATTAATACGCTGACTTCCCTGGTGAAGCTGACCTTAAAATGATGAACAATGGAGACAGTTTCTTGTGCAAAAAGGCTAATAGATTTTGTGAATCGTGTCACCAAGAGTAGCCTAGAACTCACAAAAGAAGCACGAATTTGAAAGTTCACAGCTATTATTAATAAAATGAGAATATAGGATGTTTATCCAGGGTATCTAAACAAATGTATTAACCAGCTTGCATCTACAAAACTCAAATTGGCAGTAGGAAAGTTTCTGCAACTCCTGTAATTTTTATTTGCTAGTGGAACAATAAAATATTTGGCCCACAAGAGTATTTTTTTAAGTGTGTAGAGCTGAAGAGTCACTAGGAAGCAATTTTAAAAGGTTGCTTGCTTGCCAGAATACTCAGTTCTCAGTGAAAAAGAAAGCAAACGTCAAGAATGTCAAGCTTGCAAGTTTGGCAGAAAATTGGTCTCAGAATACAAAGTGTCAGCCATGATGTTTATTAATGCAGAGTCTTATCATTCCTAGCAACAAGTTCTGTAGTAGAGTGGCTGCAGAAGCAAACTTATAATACAATTTGTGGTCAAGTCTATTGATAACAAGTTTGTGCAGTTTCAATACAGACTGTTTTATTCCACATTAAAAAAGAAAATCTGTTTTCCCTGTAACATCAGAAAGAGGTAGAAATGGACTTAAATTTCTGATGTGCATTATGAAAAACTAGCTGAAAAGTGTGATAAATGTTTGCTCTCAGAGGAGGATGCTAGCCAGCATTCCATAAGAATCAATAAGTTCTACATGAAGTACTTTTCCACACTGGTGCTCTGAATAACATTTGTTTCATCTATCAAATTTATACATGAGAATTTGCTGGGAGGGACTGCAGATAAACTAGTGAGTCAAAGTAAAATCCATACTGATCTTGACAAGTTGAAGACTGAAAGTACGACATCAAAGATTTGGAGGAGAAATATAAGGCACTGTTATGGAGGGAGCAAATACAGGGAATAATTGACTAAGCAGTAGTTCTGCTGAGGACATTGGTATTGGTTGCATGCTGATCCATCAACAGTGCTGGGCATCATGGGCTCTTCAGCTATGCTGAGAATCCACGGGACTCTGGGTGGATTATTG
Organism: Crypturellus soui; assembly: GCA_032275445.1. Classification (NCBI taxonomy): domain Eukaryota; kingdom Metazoa; phylum Chordata; class Aves; order Tinamiformes; family Tinamidae; genus Crypturellus; species Crypturellus soui. The sequence continues at coordinate 739,566 of JAUBNY010000059.1, read as the reverse complement.
TGTTCCGTAAGCTCCATTTTTAAGGAAGACCTTACCTTTTACAGGCTCTTCGTTATTTCCACATGGCAGAAGAAGGTAATCCCTGTAGTTTGGTTTGTAAAATATTTTTTTTTAATGCATAATGACTTGAAAATTAATCAATGCATAGAATCTCAAAATTTGGTTCCAAATCTCCAGCATTTACCTGTACAAAGATCATGTCAAACTCTGAGGGTGAGGGGAAGGGGGGAGAGGGTTGTCTGGCCTCAATGAGCCCAAGCTCTGTATCCTTTTCCTATAGCTATGAACCTGTCTGCAGAACTACAAATAAGGGCAGAAATGATTGAAACACAGTCAAGACTGAAAAAAAATACCCAGCAAGTCTTGCAGGGGTTTTGAACGAATCATTATAGCTCGTGTCTACTTTCCTGTCTTCTTACTTTAAGAGAGTAGTCCTTTAAGCACAGCCCAGGCAGGTAGAACTAATTCCTGTGCGTTTTCTGGACTAGCGCAGCCCCAGGCCCCGCTGTGATGGGAGGGGAATGCTCTCTTGGCCAAAGGGGACTTTGCTCAGCAAGGCCTTACCTGCCTCTGCCACACACTGCTTGGGCGTTGTAATTACACGCTCGTAACAACCATGTTTTGACTCCTGGCTTCAGACTGAACATCTCAGAAAACTTGTGCTCTACCAAGCATGGACAGGAGACAAGGCTAGTCTTTTGAAAGCAGTCAGTAACTAAAAACACACTTCCTAAAAGCAGCTTTGTAAACTTATTAAAAAAGTAGAGAAGATAATACAACCATTTTGTTGTTTTTCACGTAACAAAAGTTAATATCATCTATCACTTTAGGTAACAAAAGCTAGTGATTAGAATATAGGCCCCTTTATCCTCTTGCAGATTCTGGCTAAGCTGGTTACATTTCTGCTTGCACCTACTATGTCCCCAAAGGCACAAAATTTACAAAAAGAAGCTGCTGGTCTTATGCATAAACTCACCATTTCCTGTTGTCACAGGCTTACTTCTGAATTCATTTAACTACGGTATATAACGTACTTATAACGGTACTTAAGACTAAAGCATAGCAAGTACAGCTTATACACTGGCTGCCTTCTAATCCAAAGTGGTATTCATTTTTCCTGAAGGAAATGTTAAAGGAGTGACAGTCTTGTTATGACTTTGATAGTCTGCTGCTCACTATGATTCAAATCTTTTATTCCTGTTTCTGTACAGCCGATCCCAATTTCTACAGCAAAAACTTGCTCTATTTGGGAAAGACGTACCTGAAGTTGAACAACAAAAAGATGGCTCTCCTGTGGTTAAGCAAAGCCAAGGAATACCCTGCACATACAGAGGAGGACAAACAGGTAGGAAATTAGAAAGTGTGATGGTCACTGCAGTCATGTTTTGGACATGTGTGATGTCATGGCAGTGAAATATGAAAAATTACTGCAGAGTAAGCAGATAATTTAGCAGCAATTCTAGGATTACATCCAGACACAAAAACCCCTGTGTTGTGTCATCTGAACACAAGGGTTGGACGCTTTCCATTAATAAAGGATTGCCATTCTTTCTGTGTGTGTGTGTCTTGTTTTTTTAGTGTTAATAATTATTATTACCTTAACTATGTTCAAGTTAGGGCAGATAACCTATGGCTATACTAGGCACAGAAAATGTGAATCTGTGCTTAAGCTAAAAAGGTAAATGCTCTGTTTTAAAAGACCTAAATAAAAACTCTCCAGTGGAATTATAAGAAACTATGATGAATAAGAATGTGTTAGATCCCTAATTCTAGCCTTGCATTTCTTTCTAGGCAGCTAGGGCGAGATCCAACGTCCCTGCATAGTGACAAAGGGAGGGAATATTCCCCTCACAGCAGCTCTGTTGCCAGCTGCCACGAGACCTTTGCCTTCCTTTGCCACTTGCTCAGAAGCATCTTGGTTTGGGCAGCACGAGGGGCAGCTGCTCCTGATTCACTCACCATAAAGCTGCATTGGGAGATCAGGCTTTACCTGTTACAGCAACTATCCAAGTTAGGTATGACATTCTGAATGTCCTAATTGTAGGAAACCCTTCAGCTGGATTTTTTTTTTTTTTTCAGAAAAAAATGTCAAGTTTTTCCTGCTTTGCAGATTCTCTTGTAAGATTCAAACTGATTGAAGTCTCTCCAAGAGAGAGCGAGATCCTTCAGTAACCTCTTTCAGTAGGAGTATGAGTAAGGGTTCCTTTCATCCACTGTTGGGGAAGATATGCAGGAATTCAGTAGCTTAAAGGAGGGGCTTGAGGTAGGTATGAGATTAGTCAGTTCTTTCAGCAGTTCTGAGTGGATGCGATCACTTGTTTCTCATATGCATCCAACAGTCTCACTTCCCCGAGGAGACAAGCAAAAAGCTACGAATGGTCTTTGTGCAACAGCTAAACCTCTCAGCTGCAGCAGCAGCAGTGGTTGGTCTGCTGGTGAAAACTTGTTTTTTTCTGGAATGCTGCACAGCTGCAGTGATGCATCTCTTCCTTCTCTGGGTAATGTTACAAAATTGATTGGTGTCAAAAAGATGGCCACTAGACTTCATAGTCTAGCCCTACAAATTGCTCTCTCTGCCTTTGGTCTTTAGGCGGATACTCAGAAATTTTCTCCTTTTCCTGGCTTACATTGTCTGAACTGCTTTGTTAGGGCTTTTTAATTTTAATATTGATGCTATCTGGGATACCCATTTTTTATTTTATTTCTTTTACACAGAAGCCCTAGGTAAAGGAGTCTCTCACTTCACACTGCTGCATTAGCTTCTCTCTAGTTCTGAGAACCCAAGGCTGACCAGTTAGGACCAAAGAGGGTAACTCACTACTGTTTGAACCATGAGTCCATTAGTAACTTTATCAAGGTTGAAAACAAAATGAATTGCTAAACTATAGGCACTGACTTAAAAACATTTTATTGCCGCTCCTAGTCCTGTAGAACATTTATGCTTAAATTACAGAATGGGAACAACTACGGAAAGAAAGCTGACGGATTGTAGGAGGGCAGTAATTTACGGACCGCTGTGTAACACCGAGGTGCTTGCAGGAGCTTTTGTGGATATGGCACTGTTTCCTTATTACTGTATTCTTGTCTTTTTAGGTACAGAAAGAAGCTCTGGAACTACTTAATTCTATATAATAAGAAACAAGAGAGTGGGAACTCAGTACTTCCAGTACTCAGTGTGACCAGCATAGGAAAACCAAAAGCAACCAATCTGCTACTTATGCTCTGCTGACTCCATTTATTAAAGATAGACCTGAATTTGCTCTCTCTCTTAATTGTTTTATTACATGATCATATCTGTCTACATTTATGGGAACAAAGGGCTTTATTGATCAGTAGCTGGGGAGAGACTGAGAGATTGAGTTCAATTTCTACATTGTTCACTTGTATTATGTTAGGTATAAGGAATAATAAGAAACAGGAATATTGAAGAAAAGAGGTACAGGGGTCATTTCGTAGCCGATAAGCTGTAACTAATTTCTGTAGCACTCTCTTTCCTGGGTGATTCAACCACCTCTGATAGTACTGTAATGTACATTAATAGTTTTAGATCGGGCAGCATTAATCAGAAGTCTGTAAAACACTAGCAACCTTAATTCCTGTACAGTGGCCTGCAAGAAGCAGCATATTGTGACGTTTGATCATGTTTTGCATTCTGACAGGATGTAAATTCTGAGAGTTTAGTGGCCAAACCAAGTCTGCTGGAAATACACCCTTCTGCCACTAGACTGTTATCACTCCAGGAATGCATATTCTGAATGCATTAGAAAGGCAGGGGTACACTACTGAAGCCAATTCAGGAGTTTACTTGTAAAGATAAAGTCCTTTTTTTTTCCTAATATTGTAGCACTAATTTTACACACACAAAAAAATAACCCAGGTTAGATACCCCACACTGAAAATTTGCATCATGAATATTCAGATTTTCAAAAAACACAGTCTTTACTAACAGGACCTCATCATGAAAAAAATTTAGTCTTAACCACGCATGGTATTAGCAGTAGCAACTGCAGCAATCTAGAACTATAAATTCCTAGTGCTCCTTTTACTGAGACCTACATCATGACCTACAGAGGGGGAATGGATGCAGGTGCAGGGAAGACAAACCAGCCACATCACACAGCCACGCACATTTCAAGTCAGCAATAAAAATTCACAGCTGACAGGCAGAGATCAGCTTCAATTCTTACCTCAAATTATAAAAGCTCTTTTACTCCACTACAATGTAGTAAATTCCTTAATCTTGACACAGGCCAACACAATGAGGTTTTCAACACTGAAGCCTACGAGTGCATGACACAGTGCATCAGGGCTGCTGGCACCGATTCTTCAAACTCTCCCATCAATCAGTCAGAAGTGATTTTGTGATTGGCAGGTGTTTTCTAGTAGGCTGGTTGCAGTGACGCCTTCTGCAGCTTTTTTGCCCTGAAGAAGAGCATCTGCTCAAGGAGGAAAGATATCCAGGGACCCGTAAAGATCTTTGGGAGCTCAGAAAAGTGCAGCTGATAACCTGGTTGCAGGAGCAGACTCAGTTAAGCAACTTCAGAGCAGTACCCTCAAGTACTACCATCCTCACTGCTTCCCTTACCTGATCCGAGCCTTTACTGCCTTCCTCTCTTCAGACCTCTCTTCCTCCCTCCTCCCAAGTACAGCTGCACTTTGGCAAGTACAGATGGGAACAGAAAAAAGTTTCAGTGCATTACCACTGAAATTTCTGGTTCCGTAATATCCAGCTTAACCATATATGGGTGGACACAGAGCACTATATACATTTTCCATTTCTTCTAAAGAGCCAAGCTCCTTTAGTCAGTCATTTGAAGTTCATTCATAAGACTACATGCTAGTTAATATACACGTACCGAAGGCCACAGGTTACTGCCTTCTCATACGCACAGGAGAAACTCTGCACTTATGAGACACCTAACACCAAAACAAACCAAGTACATTTTGCCACGTGCTGTCTTTTTTTTTTCTCTCTTTTTTTTCCTTTTATTTTGTTCACTTACAGATTCACAAGATTCACCAGTTGGTAGTGGTTGACCAAACCATTCGTTAGTGCAAATTCATAGTTAAACTATATGACATTTAGCCCTCTTGTTTTAAAGCTTCCTCCGCTGTATCTGGCAAACGTCATAATTTAGGTGGACTTACTTACACTTGAAATTAATTTCATGATATATGCATGAAAAGGGTTTTACAGAATATATTTGGTACAGTATAAGAAACCTTCACACAGTGGAAGTTTCTGAAACTCTTCGGGAAAATTCATGTCGTATAGAGCAGCTGTTGGGCCAGTTTCACTGCTGCTGCTATCAAAGCTATTTACAAGTTATCATCAGCTCCACAGTACACTGGCATTCGGAATGCAAAGCCTCAATATGTAATCCAATATGTAGAAAAATAAAATTTTGGCAGAATTCAGGTGCTGTTTGGAAAGATACAAGAACAAATATACCAGCATTCTTTCTTCAGGTACACTTTTAACAGTGCAATATGATATGTTACAGAAGTGTTTTTAATCATTCTAAGATCATCTTCATGTGTGTATAAAATTTTTGTAAAAGTTAAATGTAATGAACTTAGTTAATATTCAAAGCATAATATAAATGATAATTTTACTCTATAATAGGAAGCACAGTTTGCTAAAAGTAGCATTTAATATAATTCACAAGTAAGGTTTTGTGATTTTGTTACACGTTTTTGCAGTTCAGCAAATGCCCTCAATACCAATAAGACAAATTTTAAAATTATTTTGTATTACTGTGCACTTAGGACAAACTTGGCCTACAAAAAAGAAAGACAGGTTTTAGACATACTTAATTCATGTACATCTGAGCTTCTACAAGAACTTAACAGGATGGCTTAATGACTTTAATGCTTAATAAAAACATTTTAACTGTGCAAAGCTTATGTAACTTTCATTTGGGTTTACTAGATTCCATCATTGAAACTGAACATGAACATAGAAAGCAGCAAAGTTCACATTACCTCTTGTATACTCTTATTTACACTGATATTCTCTATGAAGTTGGAAAAAGGACATCACATTGGAAGAATAAAGGAAAAAAAAAACCTACAAGACACCAGACCAAAGAACAAATGTATAATATCTTCTCTTTTATTATTATTTTTTTCTTTAAAGATTACCTAACATCCTCGTGGCAATTACCCAAGGTAATATGTAAACAAATTTCAATGCTGCTCAAATGAATTAAAATATTCTGTTCAGCTCCTACCGTAAGTCAGAACAGTGGCACCAATTGCTTTCAACATGAAATCACATTCATCTTATTACACATGACTCTTGTGCAAGTCATAAAGGCTTTATTCATGACCTTGGCTACATCACTGTAGTAGAGAGGGATATATCAGCTATTTATGTGTTTTAAAATAGTTAAACTGACAGAACAACATATTCCGTCATCTCAAATACCAGCAGCATCTTTCTACATATTTAGGATACGTGTGGCCTAAGCCTTTAACTCCTTTTAGAACAGCCATGCAATAAAACAAACTTGGAAATGTTAAGAGAGAACACAGAGCAGTTTTAAACATTTCTTCTGAATAATAAAGCCAAGATAAAGCAAATCCAGGCCCTTTTAAATGGCTGCAATGTTTCATACACTTCAAGCTCTATAAAACTAGAGCCCATTAGTATATATATTTATATTTTTAATATATATCTTAAATAAGTCTTTTGTCTGTTTTCAAAATTTATGAGGGGGTTCTGGTCATTTGGAAGGGCAATAAATAAAAGTAGAAAAGGCTGAACTGTTTTGCATATCTTTGTGGAAGAACGGAGAACAATTATACTTTTAGAGTTCCAGAAAGATCACTGTACAGAACAAACAGCTTATATACAATTAAGTGTGCATTTTTCATTGGCTGGGCCTTCTAGTTTGCAAGATCTCCTTTTGAACCAGAAGCCATTTCTACTCTTGACCAAATCCCTCTGTTTCTTCAATGGCAAAGAGCAGCTTCTCTTTAAGTTGTTCATAGCTCTTATATGGTGGTAAATCCAAACGATTAAAACTGAATCAAACAAACAAACAAAAAAAAAAACAGAAAAACAAAACATAGTTGGTAAGTTTATCTATCCCTGTAGAACATCACAAAACTTTTAAGATAGGAATTAAAATGTTCTGATCTAACAATTAGAAGTTAAAAAATGGCATCAGTGGGATCGCACTGCTTTGTCATGTCTATGAACACTTAAAAAGCACATTTTAAGAAATACTTTAAGAAAAAAAGGTCATTGTCTCATTATATAAAAAACATAACCTTTGAGGACTAAAGAAAACCTAAGATTCAGAAATATACCGCATTCAGAGAAGAAAATGTTCATCGTGAAATTAATGTAATCCAAATTTGGCAAAACCCCTTAATTCAGGCACATGAAAATGCTCAAGTTTTCTCCTTCCTAGATTTACCTATTAAGAGCTTTTCCTCCTGTGACTTTGCCCTAACAGACTCCTGATATGGTTCTGTCTCGCTCTTCACTCATCCCCAATCATCCCCCATCTTAGACAAAGATGATGTTTAACCGCTGTGCTCCTCACTCAGAAGAATGGCACCCGTTGGGGAAAATGGTGAAAGGGAGGACCCCCTGCAGCAAACAGCTTGAAAACCATGTTACTGAGGCAGGGCTGCCAAAGGAAGGCACGTTCCTCCTTCCACACAACGCATGGAAAAGCACCACTGTCTGCTCCACTAGTTCAGAGTGCAAATGCCAGGCTGAGAATCTAAACCCTGAAGAGAATCTAAAGAAAGGAAAAGGCAGAAAGGCCTCAAATGGACCTGATCCAAACAATTGCTGTGATTTCTTCAGCACCAATTTCTCTCATGGCTATATGGTTACATTTCATAATGTTACTATATAATATCTAATAACTGTATATAAACTTGACAACAACATGACTTCTACTAAGTTATTTGATACTCTTTAAGTTAAAAAATTAGGGGAATATCTCTCAATTCTGTGCAAGAAGGATAATATTTTGATGTGTCTGATACTGACATTGTACAATGCAATAGCAAAACATAAAAATATAAGAACATAAGAAAACATAAAAACATAAGAATAAGGTGGTCAGTAGAGCTTTCAATACTGTCATCTCAGAGCAGTCAAAGAAACCAAAGATGGATATCACAGATTCAAATCAGATTTCATTTTAGATTTTAGAAAAGTGCAAAATCAGAAAAGAAAACCTACGGGCACAAAAAACTTATATAAAAACAACTCACCATGTGTGACTTCTTGGTAACCAGGTTTCCTTACCAACTTTTTCAATGCAAAATTTCTGAGGACCATTGCTTCCTAGAAGAAAAAATAGAAAAAAAAAGTGCTATTTGTTCTTTTTAGCAGTACATGTGACATTAGACACAGTCCGGATACAGCCGAGAGAACTCATTATCAACATTACATAAAAGTGAACATGTTGTTTGTAGAAATGAGCTCTTTTGCTAATTATTTATGTCATGGGACTTCTCTTGACATAAAAGATGTAAATCCAAGCTGAGGGCACGACACATCTGCAGCACGGTTCATTTGCAAACAGAACAGGTACAGCACAAATATCCTGCAGCCTTCACTTACCCATAAGCTCAGCAAATCCTCCCAGTGGTAATCGGCAAGTGCCAGTAACAAACTGCAGAAGTCTCATGCGAACTTCATTGTCCGTCTCCTTTACAAACTAGACACAGAAATTCAAATGGAGAAAAAAAAAAAACACAAAAAAAGTCATTCTCCATTCTGGTAATATGCAGGGCGACAAGAAGATCCAATTTCAGATTATGTATTATCAACTGTGACAAAAGGAAGACTGGCAACAGCTCAGTAATTAACAAGAATCTTTATGCTTATCTATTTTATTCCATACTAAAATATAAAGCGAGGCTATGAATTAGCACTGCCCTTTGGACTGAACTCTGTGGTTGCCTGCACTGCTCACAGGCCCTGGGTATTTCAAGTGTTCTCTGCATCTGACAATCTCAGTGGGAGAGACCACTGCCCACAGCAAGGGTTAGCATTTGGTAAGGAAATTTACTGGGAGAAAAGGGCAAAAAGAGGAAAGACCGACAACATCTCAGTAAGAAATGGCAGTGTCAATACTGTTAGTTTGAAGCACAAAAAAAAATGAATATTAAAATAAATATTTTTGCTTTATAAATGTTGAAACCATATTCATTTGCATGAAGTTCTGATTAACATATTTTTGGTAATGAGCTGCTTATTTTTTCTCCCTGCTAGATCAGATAATTATATCTTACATTATTCTTAAAATGCAATAATTTAAAAAACAGTTGATTTGTACTTTTTTTTCCCCTAACAATGTTGTTCAAAGCATTTTTAAAATCATTATTTTTTTATCACAACACAGGAAATGTCTAGCTGTGACAACTTCTCTTTAGGGAACTTCAGAGCAACTGGGAACTTGCATAGGACTTTTCTGTTTTTCTGAAAATATTTCTTAGACTAAGTTATCAGTAATAATCAATCCTAGAGTGCCAGTTTATATTACAATAATCATAAATAATACATAGCGTTTTATATGAACACATGCCCTTAAAAGGGCATTTGGAAGGCTGATTGATTTTAACAATACTAACAACTGGAATGAAGTATCATGAGTAAAAGGACAAGATCTAGAAAAAATAGCCATGACCCAACAAGCCAATAATGATGCAGATATCTCCTGGCCATTTGCCACCCCACAGTGCTGTCTAACAAGCAGCAATCCAATCTTCCTTTCCTTTCTGAAAAGGGAAGAAAAGGAAGCAGCAAAAGCCTTCATTCAAATGGCTTCGCTTCAGGTGTATTATTGGTGTTAGAAAATTAAAATAAAGCAAGTCAAGTTAGAATTTTTTTTTGAGTATAACAGAAACTTTTTTCCTGTGAGGGTAACAGAGCACTGGCACCCTGGGTGCATGTATCCAGAGAGGTTGTGGAGCATTCAGAGGGTGTGTGACAGAGCCCTGGCAGCACAGCTCAGTGCCCACCTGCCAGAACCACACGATCTGCTTGCTGTTGCGTGTGTAGTGCCGGTACACGGTGTTGCGCTGCCAGTCCGCCAGGTCCACCTCCTGCATGCCACACAGCATGACCTGGAAAGAGAGGAATTATTCCACTTCATACACACCTGTACATATATAACCCTTATATCTGGTTTTATTACTGTCTCACATGAAACAAGAGGTTCTTGTTCCAAATGAACAACTGGTAATTTTTTCATTTTATTCCACAATTAGACTTTTCTTCATCTCCTTTAGAAAGTCTCATTTGATTTACAGAGGACAAGAACTGTTCATGTTTTTAAGTGATATGAAGGCACCACATACTGGAAGTTTCAGGCTTCTTCCAATTACTAATTCAATAATAAAAGACATTAATTTCTTTGCTGCTATCACTGTTTATGATAAAAGGTACTGAAAAGTGCAATTGCAAGGTAACCACGGCAGCAAAAGCTGCGGGTAGTAAAAGCAAAGCCTCCCAGAGAACCAAGCACTACGTAAGCTGTATCAAAGTGCTTTCTCAGGCAAAGTTCCCGTTTAATTCAATAAGCTTGCAGGACACTATTCATTTTACACAAAAAGTCTTGATAGATCTCACAGAAATAAGCAAAGATTTTTGTCCCAAATCACAACCCAAGCATACAGAACAGGGCAGACTGACAGTTAAGCATGGTACAACTGACTCTTTCCAAAGGCCCTTAAGTTAACATTTTGAGGACCTGCAATATCCATCCAACTTTCTCTCCTTAAGTTTAATAACCCAAAGTTACCTATATCCTATAGCAGGTATGTGAAACCAAGCAATTATTATACACCAGAGTCACTTTTTGCTGATTCTGTTAAAGGTAATTTCACATATCTACCAGAGCAGAAAGTTTTAGAAAACTAATTATTTATCTGTGATCTCACATTCTGATCCTTTAAGAGGATGAGTGACAAAGTACATTCCACAACTGGGGATTGAATCTAAAATTCACAACTCTTGAACATCATAAAGTAGAGAACCAATGTAGGTATCGGCTTTTGATCATAATTTTTTTCCCATTTCTCCTGTTAAGACTCCCTATGTTCCAGATGAGATGAAACACAGCAGCTTACAACAGCCAAGAGATTCAAGCTGACCTATCCATTTAATCATTCCACATATAAAATTCTTCCCTAAAGGCAAAAACATTGAACAAAAAAAATGTTACCTCCAACTCCTTCTCATCAAAATAGTGTAGCCATTGTAAGGGAACAACTTCATTAAAACCATCAAGAAAAGCTTTGGTTTGTTCTCTAACTCCCCGAGAAAATCGCCACTCTGCCATTAACCTGGGAAGGGCAAAAACAACAAAAGACATAAGTATAGATTAAATATTACTTTGTAGCCAACATGAAAAAAAAGAAACATGCATCACTGCAAGTCTCTTCAACTAAGATAACATTTCTTCCAATTTTACTTTCTTCTATCACTATGATGCTAGAGTCTAATGAATTACACATTAGCATATTGATAATATCTCAACTCTCCCAACTCAGACCAATAGTAACAGTGCTTGTGTTTCCCTTGAACTTATTTTCGATTTCCAGAAGTATTTATTATTAATCTTTCAATTGTCAGAATTTAGCAGTCTTTAAATAAAAAGGCTGCTGCTTAGGCATTGTTATTTTGTTATAGCGAAATTTATTCTGGCTTAAAAGGTGCATAAACTTACTGTTTTGAGTGGAAGAAAAGTTCCCAGTGATTTTAATATTTTTTTTCTTGAGCAAAAATGTGTAGTCAAAGAATAATAAAAATACTGTTGACTTTAATATCTGTAACTATGCTTGCCCAATAGGTCTACAAATATTCTACAATAGGATTATCTGCAACTTCAACAAAGAGTAGTCATTTTCTATTTGAGCATCTGATTTATGCTAAGATTTAGAGAAAGGGAGATGTAATGGTGTTTTAAGATACAACACAAACCATTAAACCAGTTCTTAACATAAAAAGTGAAGGCAAATATAAATATGTATAGCAGAATCATTTCAGTGAGAAGCTAAATATTGCTAATGTGGGAATTTAATATGCAGTACAGGGATAGGTATTATAATATAAAAATCATCTATGCACATGTGCTTTTGAGACTGTGCTGAATATGTGCATCAGAACTCTAAGTTCAGAAAAGGAAAGGCAATAGTAAATATTAGGAGAGAAGTTAGCAAGAGGAGCATAACAGGATTAGGAGAAAAACTAGTTCATGTCACACTATGTTATCCATCATTCCTTAAAATTTGGTTTCAACTTCTACAGCTTCTTCACAACACAACCTATGGAAGAGTTGTGAAATCTTCTCAAATGCATGTCCTTCTGCCAACTGAGTTTGTTACTCTAAACATTGGTTTGCTCATTTTCAATTTTACTTGTTTTCTCTGGGTATGTAATAACACAGGCCACCTTCCTAACACTCCTTTTTTGTGAGCATTAATAATTTTTTTTGTTAACACCTATCATGTGTTAAGACACCACTTCAAAAGTTATTAAGTGTGTATACATATATAGATACACACATACAGGGCCAAAAAGTACAGCTAACATAAGAAATATTGAACACTTTTTTCAGCATCTCCACCTTCCTACCCAATATATTCTTCTTTGTTCTCCTCAGTTACCAAGATATTTGAACCTCCTGATTTCAGCTCATGTGAGGTTACTTTTCCTAAGAGCTCCATATCCACACAGAAATACATTTCCAAGTTACACTCCTCAATGTTGTTATCCCTGAAGGATAAAAGAAAAAGAAAATTAACACTAAAACAGACAAGTCAAAAGGCTACAAAACATCAGCAAAAACAAGTCTACAAACCTTATCCAAATTAGGGAGTTGTAAAATTCAGTATCAATGGATTCTAAGTCCTTAATAGTAAGTTTCTTGCTCAGCATTCGTTTGTAGAAAGGCAGAGAAAAACCAGTGTCAATAAATTTTCCATGAAACAAAGCCTGTTAAACAGAAAACAAGCTGATTATATTGAATTGCCAAATTTATTGAATTATTTCAAGACTTTAATTCTTTTCCTTTTCCTTCTCCTTTAAATAGCAAAAAGGCACCAAGCAGCAATAGTGTCTTTGTATTTAAAAAGAATGAAATGTAACATTAAATGGGAAAAAAGAAAACACAGTTAATTAACAAAATTAAGCTAAGTATACACATCAATACAAACTGGAAAATCTTAGAATAAAAAGAAATCAAAAAAGAAAAGGTGAAATTTCATCTTGGTTATATGGCTTGGCATATATACCTAGGTGAACATATTTGATCCTATCTGAGTAGAACGTGGTTTTATGTAGTATAAAATCCTAACCATCTTGCAAAATCATCCTTCAGACAGTGCTACAGCAGTTTGCAAAAAAAAACAAACCACGGTTAAAAACAGAAGCACAGAATGCTGCTGAAAGAGCCGGGGTATCATTTTCTTGCAGGTGAATTGTAACAGAATTCTCCCTTCCATTTGAAAGGGAAACTGGAAATACAAACATTGGTCACGCTTGTCTTACACATACAGAACAAGGATGCACTGCACTGTATACACACACGACATTAACCCCTATAATGCTGCCTCTGCGCTTCTGAAACTTGAGAGAGCAAGCTATTAGCATCAAAACCTTAATCTTCCTCATCCTGTTCTGTTATATATCATTTAACAAAACGCATCTTTAAAAAATTCATCCTGAGCATAGGCCATGAAGCATTTTTACTGTTTCTCTCTCCTCACAGACGAACTTCTACGAGCAGATGAGTAACAGCCTATTTCCTCCAGAAAAAGGCAACGTTCCGCTCAATCCTTCCACCCCATCTTCCAATCTCTGCTACAGAACCTCTTCTCTAGCTTGCATTTTCTTCTGCTTTGGAGAGCTAAAAAAGGTTCCCCAAAAGGCCTTTTCTAAGTTAGCTTAGACATCTCACGGGAGAGAGTGCAGTATTCAACTACACCGCTTTCTGTTGTTTTTGAAGAAAAACCTCTTAAATCGTGTCATTTAATTCCCATGGTTATCTTATAGCAAAACATCAAAATTGCAGTGGCCAACCCTGTTTAACAGTTCTTTTATCACAAAGTAACATATTTAATCTTTATATTCAACATAGCCTCAATCACCACAGAATATTCCAAAAAGTACAGAAAACCTATACTACAGGTAGTATTATCCATTACACTCGATGAAGTAACATATCCAAACTTTGCAACTGACCACATTAGACGCCATTCCACTGGTACACTCAGGAAGTTCAAAATAAAAATACAAAACACTCCAAGAGAAGTGTCTCAAACTTATTTAATGTTTTAACGTCTCAAAACATTTTTAATTTGTTCTTTGCTATAATCTATACTTTGTGAGGTAGTTCACCTAAATTTAATGTAAAATTGTACTTCAGTTATGGATTTATCTTACTCCAGGAACAGAACTAAAACAAACAGAATTTATCTCTAGGACGTCATTTGCTCCACCACGGCTGGCTGTTACCCAGCACGGCAGCTTAACGAAGGCTCTAAAAGGGAAGGAAAAAAACAGCTGCCTACTGAAAGCATTAACCCAGGGACATCAGGTTTTCATGGCATCATAGAAATAGTGGCCTTGACCATAAAACCCTTAAATAAGAGATGTTACCACCAAAAGCAAATGATCCATGCCTCATCAGCTGCTATAAGAACAGATCCCCTCCAAATCCAAAAATCACCTTTTTTCAAATTCGAAAGCTTATTTTATTTTCTCTCCATTCTTAAGATGCACTTTGTTTTTGCTTACTTCACCTAATTTCATATCCAAAATCTTAATGCTAGAATCTTCCATCTACAAACACACTTATCTACTGTGTTTGTTTTCACTGCCCACCATGTTGCCAGATGTGCCTGGAGATATCACAATACTGATGGGCAAAGACAACTGTATCAACAAATGTGAGAAAAAGAAGTTAAGTGGAACCTGACAACAGAGAATCAGGAAGCTTTCAGCTCCCTGCCAACCTCTGCCTTCCCCACTATGTGACCTTTGCATCCAAGTACATGGGTTTCAATTATGACTTACTGTACTCTGCAAAACATTTCTGACGCATTTTTTCTAGTAGAGTAATATATATATACACACACAGCCTAGTATTTTCCTCAAAAGCTTCTTCCAAAGTCTCCTAAATTAATCATGTTTTCCAGATAATCAGTATTCAGACACTCAGTCAAGTATGGAAGAAAACAGCAGTCTGCATGAAGCACACATATCTAATTGATAACAATATAATGTTACATTAAATTTTGTATTAGATTTCATCATAATTTCAGTAAGCTTCAGCAAGCAAGAGAATTATCAGGAAATGTTTTAGGTCCACAGCCTTACATGCTGTAATCTTCTATTTATTAGGAAATTAAGAACCTTTAAAAATTATAAAACCAATACTACTCAAGAGTAAGTTTAAATATAAAACAAACAATAAAACCTTTAGAAATCTAACGTACCATGGCAATAAAGCGCCCAATGAAACAGAAATATGAAAGATGATCAGGATTGATTGTTGATGCTGGATTTATCTGCAGGCAATAGTTGCTCTTGCCAGCATATTCAAATAGGCAGTACATAGGGTTCAGTACTTCATGGGAAAGCAAGAAAAACCATTCTCTAAGGAAAAACAAACACGTATACACATAAAAACATCAAATACAGATGTTTTTCCCCCATTCCCCTTAGAGAAATGATCTAAACTTAGAAACTTAGAAAAGATTATAAACTTAAATTTAAAAAGATAACATAGATAATATTATCACAGAATAATATACAGAATCATATACTACTTATATATAAAAAAAATTTATTATTGAAAATATTAACGTTACAAATTCATGAGTTGCAAAGTTTAGGACTAGTTGGTAACTGTCACCTTTAGCATGTTCCTCACTGCACAGGCTTTGCTGTGTAGGGGTTCTAGCTAGAAGTGGCCACAGAAACCCCTGCCAGACTGTTTCTCTAACCACAATGTGTCAAATTGGACAGAGCAGCGAGTTTAACCTATTGAATCATAGGAAGACAAATCAGGCGCATCAGCTTCTTCTTTGTATCAATGCACTGAATCACACCAGCAGGTCAGGACATAAACATTTACTCAGTGCCATTAGGATGTTCTCAGCTAAAGTTACAATGAGACCCTTGCTGCTTCACCATTTCCCTTCCAAAACCTTAGCTGAAGCTATTCCTAAGGCTATGAAATTCTAATACATACATGTTTATGTTATTTACTTATTCTGATGAATCCAGTGACTACAACTGTTCAGTTAAATTCTTTTAGTGACATTTTGGAATACTTGGTTTCTCTGGAAAAGTTTCCTTGAACTCTCTTGATTCCCATCTAATGCACAGTATAAACATGATGGGACACTCATCAACAAAAACCCATCGATTTCTCCATTTATATTTTAACCAAACTTCTTTTCACCATTGTAAATTACAACAAAGACAAAATACCTTTACATTAAAGAACAAAAAAGAAATATTCTATCACTTATAACTACCTCCAACTCCTCGAACCTGCAGTATAAGTGAAATTTTCATCATAGTAATATTTGAGTCAAGTAATTGGCAGCAGCCATCAATGTTTCTCGTGTTTGTTCCTTTTTGTTTTTTTTTTTAAACTAAGTAAGACCATTTATTTTTCCGTAATCCCTGCTGCTGGGAAAGACGAAGTTTCTGAAACAATTCAGTTTAGAAAAATTATTCTGTATTTTAAAAAAGTTTAAGCATCAATCTTTGCCACAACCTGAACATGTGAGAATTTAATTTTACTAATACAAAGTATTACCTGAAACAAAAGTCATTACTGACAGTTCTACCTACCAAGTACCTTAAGGGTAGAAAAGCTTGCTCTGGTGAAACTGCAGAAGTTGTTTCTTCACCAACTGAATAACATTAAAAATCAGGCTTGCTGTGTAAATAAATAAATATTTTAAATAAATTTTCTTTTACCTTGCCAAGCCACCATAATCCAATCCTTCTTCTCCTCTGAATATAACATATAATCTTCTCCTCAAATCATAGGGCTTTAATGCCATAATCTATCAAAAAAACAAACAGTTACCACAATAAATTAATATACTTGGAATATAATTCATCCTTCAAATTCACTTTATTAGATACAGAAATACCATATATGACTAAAAAAAGAAGAATCAAAAAGCTGTTAGACCAGCTCATGAAACACTCAAAAACTAATGGACACAGAGACACCAACTCTGACTTAAAGTCCTTGTGTTGCAGAGTAGGAAAACATAGCTGGAAGACATCAATATATGCTGCCCTCCTATATTCCTCCTAAGGCATCTGCTATTGGCCCTCCCTAAAGGAAAACAGGTTAGGAACATTTTTTCATCTGGTATACTAAAAGTTTTTCTGTTTTTGACAAATCACTTCAAAATGTATTTTACTCTAAAGTAAATATAATAATTTTTTCATTAATACTATACTACTATATTAATATACAATTCTTCTTGCTTCCTGCCTTCTAAGAGATTTAGATGGCACAGAGAAGGCAAAGATTTTTATCAGTCTTGCAGCGTTCTCTAGAAACCCCCGTTAGTCTAGTACTAGAGCTAATGGTAAGGACTATTAAGGATTAGTATGAACGCAAAGCAGCTCCTTTTTGTTTTTACCCTTTGTCTTGATAAACACAAGAAAAACTGCAGTCTTACTTGCTGGAAAGAATCCTCGAACAAAGTCTGTCTGGATACATTGATCTTCACATGGCTTGGCAGCGCATTGGACTGTAATCATAAAATAGTAATGTTAAAGGGCAGCACAAAAATATAAATGAAAATAGCCACAAGTAGTAAATAATTACTGATTTAGTACCTGACACAGGTAACGGAAGTGAGCAAGTTTCCACCTAAAGCTGCGCTCATAAGCAATCTGTGGCCCTTTATTTCTGTAAGGGAATAGATTTGAGATGCATTAACTACACAAATAGCACACAGTACTTTCACCTCTAAGCAGTATCTTGTAGATTTCACTAATACAAACATTTTGATCATAAGAAATGATCACCCACAAAAGTCTAACATATCTTCCCATTTCTTTTCATATGGCTTCCAAGAAAACAAAATGCAATGGATGGTTCACTATATTGGTTTTCCTCTATTCCCTTCTCCTCCCACCTTCTTCTTTGTAAGGCAATAGACAATTTATCAAGTTTGAGAAAAGAGCAAAGATCTTGATGATTTCAAATCCTATCAATTTTGTGAGGATTAGAAGCTAGCTAAAGGACAGGCATCTAATTTATTGCATTGCTGAGAAAGACTGCAGTATGAACTTAGTTACATTAGTCAACAAGGAGCAGCATAAGATAAAAGCCTTTATAAATTCAGCTGTTTGCAGAACTAGGAAGGAATTTATACTACAAGGCAGGAATTTATACTACAATAATCTGTTAGCTCTTTGAATTAAAGGCTATCAACGTGTCATTAGAAATAAATCTTACCCTACATAAAAGATGTTAAGACAGCAACCATCATTTGGGTGAATACTTCTGATAAAACTATTTAAAAGAAGATTCACATATAAAATTTTCAAAATGTTCAGAACTATTCTTAAGCTTTAATACTTTTATACAGTGTAACTATAAGGAATACTCTTCACTAGCATTGTTTCCTTTAGCAATTTAACTATTAGTTACACTAGCTGAATATTCATGTTTATCTCACTGCTCCTGTCACTCCTCCAATTTTTGCATTTCCAGTCTTAGAATGTGCTCTCTATACAAAAACTCCTGAACTCAGAGCAGTATTTCAGATTGCTGCATAGAGAATTTGATAATTAAATCTTAGAAAAAAAGTTAAATTTGCAGAAAATTTCTATTCATAATTTAGTGCTCAATTTTAAGACAAGTATAGAAAAAAAAAACATTGTTTTCCGGTATGAGAACTTCATCATTAAGATATAACATCATTAAGTTAAAACATTTAAAAATTAATTTAATTTCTCACTTACACAGAAGATTTCCCGGTACGAGGATCATTGAAGGTGGTGGTTCTCATATTATGATCAACAAAGTATCTGACACCTTCTCTAGTGTATCTGATTTCCCAGCCCTCTGGTAGAGGGTCCTCATTTTGTAAACTGCAGAAGAAATTGCAGATAGTACTTTTTCCCCCCAGATCATGAAACTTAACATAGTAATTAGGAAAGATTTGTTTATTTGCACAGTCAATATACACACCTACCCTTGGGTTCGAGGGTCTTCCCACTGTGTTGTCTTCGTGTTATGATTTACAAAATACACCCTATCATTTGAATCCACTCTTCTTTCTAGGGTAAAAAGAGAAAAACCAAAACTATACAACAATTGCATTCCAAATTCTGTAACTGCTGCTTCCTGAAATCAACAGCTGATTAACTTACCCCAACCTGGAGGTAAAGGCCCAAGTGGATCATTTTCTGCTGACAACATTGAAGCCTATTATAAACAAAATGTCACTTAGTTAGACCAAATAATATTCAGATTTCTTTTTCTTAATGTATTTTAAAATTACAACTAGTTCTTAACACTACACACTCTATAAAATCATCATGCCATTTTTAGTCTTTTTTTCATGAAGAAACACAGAATACACAGTGACAGTCTTGATTTGAATGCATTCAGTGACTGTTTCCAACCTCCTGTTCCCTTCCTTCCCCTATCAGCAACCTGATAGACAGGCAGGCATCTCAATGATGTAAAGCTCACAAAAGTTTTGTGGAAATAGAAGCACCAGATAAGCACTTGTTCTTCCTTGATTTAAGAATATGCTTTTCCCTAAGCACAATCTTAAGTCTTACAAAATGCAATAAGAAAGAGATGGTATAGGAATGTTGTAAGAGATGTTATAAGAATGTGTAAGATCCAAAGATCTCAAACACACTTAAGAGTTTACAAATGGCAAATTTGTTCAAAGAAAAGCTCCATTTTTCCCCTGTTTTCTTCTGAAAGAATAATAGAACAAGGATACAAAGAAAAAATAATTCATTTGAATTTAATCACTAACTTTTCTGTCCACCAGTTGTTAGCTGCAAACAGAAAACTATCATATTTCAGCAGCAGGCAAAGTTAGCTTTTCCTGCTACACAGTCATCTGTAGCCAAAGACTTTATGTTGTGAGGATAAAAAGAATTTTCTCAAGAATACTTATAATAATTGGTCTTAAGAAAAAAAATATAGTAAGAACCGAGTGGTGATATCATCTGGACATTTCTGATCATCTTGGTTCAAAGAATTGTGTGTGCTGATGCTTAAGGTATATTTAAAAGAACACAGTGCAATGCTAGGAAGTGGCACCTAATGAGTCAGATGCAGTATCAAAAGCAGCACCCTGTATTAACTCAACATTCATGGATACAGTCACCCTGTTTCTGGGACCTTACATCTCTCACGGCTAATTGAGCTAGGCCTATATGATATCACTATGGGCAGCATTAAGAAATTTGAGATGTCAAAACACCAAATGTGCAGTAACTTTTTTTTAAATTAATTACAAAGGCCCATCCTTTGGAAATATTTAATGACTTTCAAAGAGAGTCCTAAATATTAGCAACTTTGAGTTTTCAAACTGATGTGAAGTAACCATCTGCAGGATGAACAAAGTAGTTCATTACCACTTTTTCCATCAAGTAGTAAATTTACCATAAAATTTACCAAATAAACAAATCATGTTTGA
>JAUBNY010000059.1:688113-708556 GCA_032275445.1 Crypturellus soui | reverse complement strand
ACACACACACACACACACACACAGCAATTAATCAGCTTAACTGACACAGCTGCCAGTAAATTTTATATGGTCTAGAATATAAAGAATATATTCCAACCTGGAGGTACTTCTTGCTGAAGCATCTCTGTTTTCATGCACAGCCTCACCATTCTGCTGAACTTCTGCTGAACAGGAAGAAACAAATTCAACAGTCACAATCTACTATATCTGTATAAAACTTTAATCAAAACATTAAAAATTTATCCTTTTTAATTTGACTTACTGGTTGCTGGTGAACTGAGATTTGTAAGAGATTCTTGTTCAACAACCAAACCATCTAGCACAACTGTCAGTTCACCTGTTTGCACCATGCCACTCTTGTTTTCCAGAGAGAGTTTCAACTGTTCTTTCACCTTCTCCACTAAAAATGCAATTGGAGAGGGTATGGGAGAGAAGGAGAAAATCAAAGATTAAATTCTAAGGAACACTGAGAAAAGAAACATTTCAACACAAAAATATGATACATGCTACTTTAACTGTACAAAGCTGATTATGAGACGCTCAGATGATTCAAACCAACACAGCAATCATTAAGGAGCTACGTGTAAGAGCAGAGTTTATTATAAAAATAAATTGTCCATTTTCACAGTTTATTTTATATGCACACATTTCAGCCATACACTTTCAGCACTGCATTGCTATAGATTTTCCAGGTTAGTTGTTTCTACTAAGCCCTTTTGAAATCATGTCCTACTTGCATAACGCCAGGAGACTTGAAGTCAAACAACTTCTGGATTACAGATCCTAATATTATGCTTTATAAGCCACAGTAAGCCTTATACTAACACCAGAGCTTGTGTTCATTCCCTATATCACTCTTCAAAACTAAGAGACAACTAGAAAGAACACCAATCTGTGCAAGAAGTAAATACAAAGACTGCATAAAAAACCTGCTATTGCTTGGGAGCTTTCTTGTTGCTTTTTGTGGGGGGGGGGTAAATAATTTTAGTAAATTGTAAGGCATTTTTATAAATGCCAGCTCAGAGGATTAATAGGGAAGATATCTCAAATAACCAAAATCAGAAACTACTATCACCAAAACAAATACTGCATTTTGAGATATTATAGTACCTACAAAAAAAGTGCATATGTTCCAATAAAATAACTCTACATGACCAATAAGCAGTACACAAATACGCAGACACATGCAACCCACAACCAAGCATGCTGTGGATGTTACATAATTCTCTCCCAGTCAAGAGTTACACGGCACTTAAACCTGCATCTCAGAAATCCAGTCACAGTAAGCTCTGGGGTCACATTACTTAGGTTAGAATGGTTAAGGCCTTTTAGTACTTTCAGTCTCATTTGATTTTTCATCTTCGTATTTTTCTCCACATTATAGTAGGGCAAGTTGAAGTTAAAACTCACTGTACATTTTCTTACTTTTTCATTCTTATCTAGCATTATAAATGAAAAATAAACAGGGAATGCTCCCATGAGCTATTGCCAAATATCCCAAGATGTTAAGGTCAATAACTCAAACCTTTAACCTTTAAGAGCAGATTCATTAGTAGAGCAGTACTTACTAGCAGTACTTAGTTTACCTCCTGCTAAATTAGGATGGATTTCACAGTACCATAAATCAAGGGAGCAAACACCAAGTTGCCCAAAATACACATATGAAAGTTATCTTCAATAAAGTTATTGATGCAGTGCAGTTTAGAGAACTGCACTCTAAGCAATTACACTACCCAAATTAAGAGAGGGAAATAATTAGCCTACATTTTTTAAACTGCAATATATAAACTGCAACATATTTACACAATGAATTCTACAAAGGATGATTTGTCTACCACTATTTTAAAAGGTTCCCTCCCTAAAGAAAATTAAAGTTGCCTGTAATCCAACTGAGGAGGCAGAAAACTAGCTAGAGCTGTGAACAGTAATTCATTAGTGATGCTAGTTAGTCAGGAAAATTAACACCACTAATTTTAAGGTTTCTGCATTTAGAGGATTTTACACTTTCATCAACAAAGACACTTTCAAGTGCTGCAGATGAGCTCAGACATCAGTAACTGAACCAATGATGACCGCAGA
The DNA here is from genome assembly GCA_032275445.1 of Crypturellus soui. Classification (NCBI taxonomy): domain Eukaryota; kingdom Metazoa; phylum Chordata; class Aves; order Tinamiformes; family Tinamidae; genus Crypturellus; species Crypturellus soui. The sequence continues at coordinate 706,477 of JAUBNY010000059.1, read as the reverse complement.
TCTCATTGTTCCACCCCTGGGCAACTGAAAAACCCTGTATCTGTCAAACTGGGCACTTGCCAGGGGGCCAGAGCACAAGTCACCTTAGTGAAATCTGCAGCCAACTCTGTCAATCACCCCTGAACAAATTTGCCAGGGTGTCTGATCCTACACTCCCAGATTTATGGTTAAAAAGCACAAGCTATTACATTAGACTGGTATTATCATTACATTATTTCTTCTTAAGAGGATAAAATTTCAATATTGCAAAATGTAGAGAAAGTTTGATTACTTTCATATTTTGTATTTTTAAGAATCAAAAGTCTAATTTTTCCCCACTGCTCTTAAGTACAGCTCTTTGTTTCGTACAACATCGAGCTTGTGAGAAAGGTCAGAGACTGGTTCAGCTGGAATTCTAGTGCCACTCTGAAGTGGAATTTAAAGTGTGGATTCACCATCTTATTGTATTAATGAAAAAAAGTAGAAAAGTAAAATTAGATAAGGAAAATCTGTGTTAATTCTATTAAAGAGAATTAAAATCAGAAGGTACGTAGACACAGTAATCCCTGATGCACTGAAAGGGAGTTTTCAATTGTTTCATTGATTAGTGGATCCTAAATTATGAGGGGCAGCTAAATGATGAGGGGACAATATCCAGTCTTCCTGCTACTGATTCCACAGAAGGAAAACAAGGAAAGATGCAGACACCTTTTCAGAAAGTTTAGACTTTGATTTTATTAAGTCTAAAACAGATCCTTTGGCAAACTAGAAATTATTATCTTGTAGAACATATATTTAATCATTAATTTGATTTAATATGCAGTAATGCATACTCTAGCATTTGTTTCAATATTGTTATATTCCATTGTTACATTTAAATTGCTCTGTACAGCACAATTAGACATGTCCAGAAGAGAAAATTAAAGACAGCAACTGAAAGTCGGCTGTAATAGCATGTGAAGTTAGTAGTCTGGTTGCCAGTTTTGACGTGCAGATTAGTAATAATAGTTTTACTTTACTCAACATATCCTTCATGATAACTTACATTTTCTATTGTGTATTTCCAAAGCTTGTCTCAAGTCTACAGTGGCTCTTCCTAATAAAGCATCTGCTTTTAAAGTGTGATGGCTCCACACTCTAAATTCCAGCGTAGTCTGTGGAGTCACATTCCTGCATATAAAATACATTTTAAAAAAAATATATACAGATTTTTAAAGTATTCATTTTTGTTATTAGGAATATTTGATCTCAATTCACTTCCTCATTTGTTCTATTTCTTAATACTAGTTTACTGAAAAATGTTTTTGCACTGCAAGGGGGATTTTTATTTTTAAACTACAGACTGTAAACACTAACATTTATACTTAAGTCTCAAAATCAAAACTTGAATTGCATTACTAAAATATTATAAAGAATATTAGGAACATCAGAATAATCTATACTAAACGATAATCTCAGTTATACAACACATTGTTTAAAAAAAAATCCCTATTCCTCCCTAATTTAAAATCCTAACTTCAGACTTGCATTATTCAGAAGGGTGAAAAAAAAGCAGCAAGTATATTCAATTTTTTTCCCCTTGTCACTACAAAACAAAATACCATATATTTACCCTCCCCCTCCAACAAAAAGGAAAAGAAAAAAGAAAAAACACACATACCACCAATCAGTTGCCTGCATGTAGGAGAAACCTACTCACCAGGTGCTCATCATGAAAGTATGGATAAAACATTATTTATGATTCAACAAATACATATAAAACCTTAACACACTCACAGAAATCGTAGAGAAAAGCAAAATATATATATACACACATATATATGCACACCTATATATCAAATGATGAACTAATGTAAACACTGGAGGGGAGCAGCTAGGTAATGGAATCAATAACAATAATGAGGTAATAAATTTTAGTAATGATCTTTTCCTAGCTCAAGAAGGAGAACACGAAACTATATTAGGTCCAGCAAAAGTAAGTTTTGTAGTACAGGGTCTATGGCAGCAAGAGTGTTTTCAACTGAGAGAAAAGGAAAAGAATCACAGTCCTACAAGAAGCCCAATACTACATATCCATCACAACACTACTGGAAATAGAAAGTTATATCAGTGTTGCCAAGAAAAATTTGTTTTTCATTTTTTTTTTTCCATCAACAGAGCCAACTGCATAGTCACTTGAAAGTGTTAAACAACATGGACCATTTTTACTGAAACCAATGAGCTTTTGCATTCTGAATAGGCTGCATTCTAATTGGAGCCTTTCTAAAAGGTCAATTTTAAAAGAAAAAAAGGAAACCCTACAGGAATGCAGGCACACAGAAATTAAAATTGGTGCTCATGAAGTCCTATACAGCTCAGGGAAGGTTGGTAAGAAACAATTTACTTATCTTCAAATAGATCAGGAAACTGAAACAATGACACCATTTCAATACCCACAACAAGAGGGTACCAAAATACCTTATTTAAGTCATGATTCGTAAATAATGTTGAAGATAGAGTAAGTGTGTTTAGCAGAGCAGTGTAGTTGGCCAATTACCTCATTTCTATCAGCTCACTATTGTTCTGCTCAATCTAAGCAGCAACTCAACAAGTATAATGACAGTTCTGCGTCTGTGCTAGGACTCCTGGAAATCACTGCCAAGCCCTGCATGGATATAAGTAGGTGTGGGACAGTGACGTTGTTACTGCACAGAGGCAGGTCAGATGCTGTAAGAAGTCCTGGTCCACACTCAGTGTTGCAATAAGTGTTTATGCTCTTTCTAGGGCCAATTCTGAAGCAATATGATCTTGTTTTTGGCTTGAATAGATTATTCAACAATTAAAGAGTGCAAGATTTGCTAGTTCTCCACGGAGTCAAATTCAGGTATATCTGCACCTGTAATGCGCTTAACACACAATCATATTAAGCAATTCAAATATTAGCATACGTTCCATGGTCATATTGCAGTAAACTGTTCTTATGACTGTAGCCCCTTTATCAAAAGTTTTAAAGGAAAAAGTGATAATCCTCATAACTACTGCTGAGATTTTCTTTTTCCTTTTGAAGTTGAAACTGATGTGGTTACAAGTAGTAACATCTCCTAGGGAAGAATCTTGAACTTGCAGGGTCCATCATGCAAATATATGGAAAGTTATTTATCTTTCATATATATGTAATTATATATATTCATTCTGCTCTTACCATGCATATACAACTTGTATACAAAGAAAAAACTCTTCTATAAAGAAATAATACTTTCAAAGCTCATAAGTATTGAAAAAGTATTTTCATTTGAGATAAATATCACCTTAAGTCTGCATGCAGTTATTACCAGTCACAGAAAACTATGTACACAGTGAAGTTTAACAAGTACTTGCCTGGCTAATAAAGAGTATTAAATAAACAAATAAAAATCTACTTACACTGTCAGCTGTTCATCCCATTTTGGATTTGAAGAACTACTTGATTTTGCTGTTTTCTTGATTTCCCCATCTGCAGTTAATTCTGTGTAGAAAGTTGTTCCAAACCAGTTCTTTTTCCGTTTCAGTTTGGCACTAGAAACTAATAAAATGCATTGCTTTACCTACAAGAGCACACTACTTGGTGGGGAACAGGAAAGGTACAATCTACCTAATTTATGACATTCCTCACCTATTTCTGAAGAAATATGCAATTGCCTGCCTGATTATTAAAAAACTCTACATAGGAAAGTTTCAAGTGCAAAGAAGTGTTAAGAGGTCAACGCTACAAGAATAGCTTTCATTTTCAAAATGGTATTTATCAGGTAGTTAAAAACAAGTGCGGCATATTCCCTTCACACTTATTTGCGGGATGGGTTAGAGGGCAAGCACAACTACACTAGAAGAATACACTGAGAATCTGGTCATTTCTTTTGGTTTATTTTTTCATTCTTCCTTTTCATTTTTAACTGAAAAAAAAATGGCTAAGTATGATATAGCAGAGATTATCAGGCAGATTATTTTTGCTCTCTTTTTAAACAGGAGCTTTAACAGTGCACCAAATTATATGTAGATGTGGAAGCCTATCCAGTTTGGGGAAAGTTCAAAGCTTCGTTCATTGTCTAGCACAGCTTGCATGCAGAGCTGCAGCTCCCTGCCCACGCTACCACTGTGGTTGGACATATCAACTTGTTAAAAGACAGAAATCAGTTCTTACATTTCCCCCATTTAAAGAGCTTTGCAGATGAACTTGAGGTTCAGCACAGTGTAAATCTTCAACAATTAAGATATAGCACACAACCAAAGAAGCTATTTTTTACATCCAAATCACTAGGGAAGTCCTCAGTGCTCACCACAAGTTGTTCTCCCACTTCCTCACCCAGCTGATAATGTTACTATAAAAGCTAAGAGAAATCTGACTGCCAACATTTTCTATTCTATTTCAGGCACGTACTTCAGAAGACACCACTGATGGACTCACAGCTGTACATACCTGCTGACTCTGCTTTCCTTCTTATCCCTTCCATAATTCAACGGAACTCTCTTTCCCTTCACTTTCAACCTAAAGCAAACCTAAAGCAAAGCTTTTTCAACCACTTGAATTAATCCTTCCCTGTTATTTTCAGAATAGTAAATATAGAAGAAACTAGAATGAAAAGTAAATAAACTGCCAGAAAGGAAGATTAAAAAAGGCTGCCATATACTTCCAGGTTACAGATTTTTGAAAAGTATATATTAGTTAACTGCAGCAATTGGATGCAACTATCCAATATTTGAAAGACATAAGACACACCTTGTAGTGGAAATGAAGTAGAAATATTTATACTTCCTTGCGTTTGAAAATTTCAGACCAGGTCCCACATGTGTCATTAAACAGAAGTGATACTCTTTTAACCTACAACAATCTCTATTTCTTCCACATTTATTTTTCTTCAATTACTTATTTTTAATAGCAACTGCAACATTTACAAAACATAGGTATCTATTCATCATACATAAATCTTTCTTAAAAATTTAATTAGAGAAAAGGGAAAAATTAAGTCCTGAAGCTTTGAGTCCCCAAATATGAGGTGAACAGTGCAATTTCATCTTTTTAAAAAATGAACAAGTAATGAACAAAACTATCCAAAGATTTCAAAAAGAAATGACAAGACATGATATCTCACTAAGTACATTTGAAAAAACCTTGATTGCACAACTTGAGAACATGTTGTCAACTATCCAGTCCTGAACAAGTCACCACTTCACATGAACTTCCCTGTCTGCAGATGAAAGCTTCTTTTATAATAACGCTTTTCAGCTATAGTTCTTAAAATGTAGGTGCAGGCTCCACAACAGTACGAGCTAGTCTGAGCTTAAACCAGCTGAGGTCACACTTTTGCCTTCCATTTCTTTCCTTGTACTGCCATTGATCTAGCAATAAGGACTGGTTAGAGAACTAAATCTTTAAAAAAAAAAAACAGCTTTTTTGCCAGTTTTTACGCCTGAAAATCAGATTTCTGTAAGTCAGAGAAGTTCATGTGCCAGGAAAACACAAGAGTATTGCTAAGTAGCAGAACAGTACAGTTACAAAGCGATCACTTCTGCATACCCAGTTCTGAAGATCTGGGGCATCTGTTACTCTATAACATCTCTAAATACTGAATCAAGGTAACTCCATTTTATGCTATTAGACTCAATTTTGATGTTTTTTTTTACACCATCAAATTATGTTGTACTTACACAATGCTGATTGTTTTCTCTTATATTTAATTTGACAGAGCAACCATTCGGGGACTATCTGATATATATTTCCTAAGATAACCTGATCATCTTTAGATCATCCATCACAATGTATCATTCTTCAGATGCAGACTTTCTAAGACATTGTGTCTTATTCGTATTTTTCCAAGTTTTGTTCAAAATAGCCTTAATAAATTCTTGGTCATGCATTCATTCTTACTTCAGGGTTCCCAGATTTGTCAGGATCCCTGGAAGAATTCAAGATACATATTACTGGTAAAATAGTATTTATATACACACATCTACGTGTATATGCCCATATGTGTGTATACATATTTAGTAAAACATTTCTAACTACTTGCTGTTAACAGTTTTACATTTATCTAATTATGGCTGTGTTTCAGTAATTATTTAGCTTGTTTACCTAGATCTATTTTGCTTTTCCTTAGACTACAATAGATCTTTATTCTGCCACTTATTATCACACCCATGACCAGTTTTATTCATGAATAGCAGAGCCAGCAGAGCTCACAACCTACTCAGCCTGCCCAGCATCTATCAAAAGAATAGGCACCGTTACAATCAGAAATTTCCAGAACTGAATGTATCCCACTGCACTTCCCTTCCAGCAGATACTGGGATGACTAAAGTTTACCTCAAATTGAGACCAGCAGAGCAAGGAAGAGGAAACAATCACAAGATGCAACACAGGAAATTCCAATCACATGAAAGGAAAAACCTTCCCACAATGAATGTGGTTTATCACTAGAACACCCTGCCCAGGAAGTTTGGACAACAACCTAGAGCAACCTGATCCAGCGTCAGAGGTGGCTCTGCCTTCAGCATGAGGTGGATCCAGGAGATCTCCAGAATTCCTTTCCAACAGAAGTCATTCTATACAGCCATGTAGTGCATCCTGCTGCCCTAAGGATGACAGATCACCTACACTATTCCCAGCAGAAGTTTCCTTTATCCAAAGACCTTTATTTTTTTCCCTCTCCTTGAAAACAACAGATTTTAAAATCTCTTCCAGTACTTGTCAATCTTCACTGTAACAGTGCACTTATTTTCAGCTTACAGTTCACTAACTACCCCTTTTTTTTCTGTAGTATTTGGGTAACCACTGCTCCCTATATGGAACAAGTGAAGTCCTTCACATTTGTCACATTTCATTTGCCCTTGCTCTCACTGTTGTACTGTATCTTTTTTTTTTTGAATTTAAAGAGATTGTTAAACCCTGTCATTCAGCTCATTGTAACAACTCTACCTAGCTACAATTCATCTTTATATGCTAGACTTTTTTTTAATACTATTTAAATTATTTAATAAAATATTAACTACACACAACTTTCCAAACCAGCTTTTTCTAGAATATACACTTCCCTGTACAAACAGCTATGGTGCAAAATCACTACTTGCCTGTTACTTGCATCTGTAATCTTCCATTATGGTTGTTACTTGTATCAGATCTTGGTGAAGCTGTGGCCATGTCAAAAGTTGTAGCTTTATCCTAAAAAAAAAAAAAAAAAAACACATGTACCTTACTAAAAAATACTTATTTCTGCATGTAAAATGCTCAGCTAAGCAGCATGTTTCTAAACAGACTATGGCAGAATGCACTAGTTCATAATGTCCATTAAAAGTGTAATTACTTTGCAAGTTTATTATCTCTTACCTTTGAGGATGCCAAGGCACTTGCATAAACGACAACGTATACAGTTTAGAACAACTGTATAAGGTTTAAAAAAAAATGTGATATAATCAATATTTCGGTATCTAAAAGTTATGCTTATGGTCCTGACTTTAGAGGTGCTAAATACTAACAGCTTCAAAGGAACAAAGTGCGCGAAATGCCGAGATGCAGAAGCAGACAGCCAAGCAGCACTGACAGCAATATGGAAAAAGATTCAAATTCTGTTCCCAGATTTGCGGTCAGTGTTTACTATCATGGTTGCTCATCCACTGCTCACTTTTTTCATCCCTTCAGAGAGGGCTGGTTCTTATAAAGCACTTGTTGCCTCACATTCATGCAGGGTCTAAGATGTGGGACCCTGATGGTTGTGAGAATCAGTCCCATCTGAAGAACATGCAGACAACATCATTCCCCCTCCCCCAAACTATGAGCCCTGAAACAAAGTTAGAAATAAAACACATTCTCTGTTTTAATAAAAGTTATATTACCAGAAAATTATATGTACATTTAAAATATACTTTCACAGTCTGGATATATGTCCATATATTTATTTCCGTAAACTTTAACTGGTATCAATAACAACATGGAGGGCTTTAAAGAGGCAACACAGGCGAATCAATTCTGTGGCAAGTAAATACAAATTTTTTGCAAGAAGTCAAAATCTAAAATCTAGTTATAGCCATATGTGGAAAAAGTAAGCGAGGCAGATTTTCATCACTGACAAAATTTTTAATGTTTCTTTTTCCTACTTTTCAACCTACTCAGATCTCAAATACCAGCTATTTATTTTATCTCTAGTTCTCATATGCACAATGAAAACAACAGCATCAACAAAAGGACAGATCTGTTTCAAAATCTCCCAGGTAGACGGTTCATTGCCTCATCTACCCAGAATTCAGGTTTCCGCTGCCGATTTACCCGCCCTAACCTGAGTTTCTGGCTCTGCCTGCGCCTGAGCTGCCACCTGGATCTAGCACCCGTGTGCTCTGCCCGTGTCCAGACCACAGCACAGCAAGAATGGGCTACAGAGAGGTCTCCATTGCTCCCCATAAGAGAGGTGATCACTGCGGCAGGACGATCCCGGCGCAGCAAGGACGTGAAGCGGAGCCAGGCCTGGGACTAGCAGGGGGGCTGCGTGTTACAGGGAGCCCGTCCCACATTGCTCCTGCCTCCTGTAGAAGAGAATTCTGTATTCCTGACCAGCTGGTACATCTAGGGAGCTTCACAGAACAATGGCCATTGCTCCCAATTTGTATTAACATAGGAGACTGTAAATAAAATAAGCCACTTTCAAGTATGCAAAAATACCATTATTAAATTAAACATTTATTTCTATATACAATACATGAAGAAACTGTTATGTTACATTTCGTATTTAAAATGGCCTTACTGAACTGCCTGCCTCTAAACTTTGAAACACAAGGCGACTAGAAGTTTCACTGAGTAGGAATTAAGGAGGTAAAGAGGGACCTTAGATTTTCTTTGAGTCAGTCAAATGGAAAAAATTAATTGATCATTTTTCTAATAACTACTTTAGCAAGCGCTTGTCAAAAAGTCAATGTGACGCTTCAGACTAATCTGATCAGTTTAAGATTTATACCACTAACTAATCAAATTCAGCTACTAACATTTTAAACAGTATTAACACTGTCCAATCAGCCCTCATGCAGGTGCATCCTTTCAGTAGGAGAGGCATCACATCACGCTGGGGTGCAATTTGCATTCAAATTGCATCCCAAAATCTAAACTTACTATCTCCTCAGAAAATAAAAATAAAGAAAACCTAATCGTCTGATGCCTGGGTCACACTCTCACACCTGAACTGGTCTTTCCTGGCAAACAAAGTCTTCAGCAATAAAAGTTAGCAAAGTTATGCTGTACAAGATGAAGGACCTTATCTGGAGATCTGGACACCTAATACTCCCTGAAGGCTGTTCTGGAAATATAAAAAGTAGCAAATGCTGCTACACAAACAAGAGGAGAAGCATAATCCAATGCTTAGTCATTTTGCCTCAGTCTTTGATAGGAAAACTACCACTGTGAAGCAGCCATAGATTAAAAAAGAAAAAATAGCATATATTCAATTATGCGTTTCTAGTAGTGATAAAACAGTATTAATGAAATTGTATAAATTCAAGAAAAGAACAGGACAGAAAAGCAATACTAGGAGAATGAGAACAGTGACAGAATAGAGAAAATATTTAGTCTGACAACAAACCGGACCTGATCACTACAAATATATCAGGAGGATGGAGAAAAAAAAAAAAAAAACAAAGGCTATTAAAATAAAACAATAGTGTTGATATAAACGCTTGCAAAAATTCCCAGGCTTCTGGAGTGGCATGGGTGCAGAGGGAGCAAGCACATGGGCATGCTCAGGAGCTCAGTAGGAAGAGCAAGGGACCCACATGGCAGCGGCACCAACTGACCTGCATCAGGATAGGATCTCCCCATCACTTCTCCCCTCCTTGGCAATGTAATTTTTCACAAGGTGAGATAAAATTTCTGCAACTGCAAATTCTTAAGGGGAGAAGAAGGGGGAAATAGTCTCAATAATCAACAGGCTACTGTCTTTATGAGCCCAAAGAATAACCAAAGTTTCACCTTTGCGAGCTATTTAAATTTGGTGAAGGACAGCAAGAGTTAGCAATTACAGGAAGCAATTAAATTGATGATTCTCTCCTGGAGAGCTGAGAAGCTGTCCACAACCAGGGGCAATGTCAAAAGCAAAACAGCAGTATTTTCTTGCAATAATTTGCAAGAAAGCTGATATGGGAAAAAATCACTTAGTGAAGAAACACTGAAAGATGCAGCACTTCTGTTTCCAATGGTGCAAACCCCTAACCCTACTGTGTAAGGAACACTATGTCTTATGGGCACTATTTAATGCTTTTAGGCATAATGCACATAGTGTTTTTTTTTTTTTTTCCTCTGCCCTAAGTCCCTTTTTCTTGTTATTGAAAAACAAATGACTGAGTTAGTAAACATCTTGGGTAAGGGTTAATGACTTTGATGTTATCTCCTAAATAATCCTAAAAAGAAGATTAAATACAGAAATGAAAAAATCACTATCCATGTAGTTACATTCTTCCCAAAAACCGGGAAATTAATCCCAACAAAGGCTACAGTTGTGACATTCCTGAACAGAAACTGCTACCACTCTTCGCTCAGCTCTGAGGGGATGTTGAGCAACTTCACATTTTGGCAATGTCTCTCTGATCCCCTACAAATTTTTCCACGCTAAAATGGGATTTAAAGGTCAGCCTCAAGTGCCACGTGAAGTTCAGTTATTACAGCAGCTCTTTCTAAAGCATCCTCTCATACATCACCACTAAGAGAGTTCAATCCAGCTATAAACCACTACAACGGATATGATAACATTAGTACTACTTAAATACAGGTTGATTAGGACAAAAATAAGACTCTAGCTAAACAGTAGAATGCCTGGCACAGTATTCAATTAAAATAACAACATCAACAACACTTATTCATGTGAATAAACATTTTCACAAAAGACAGGCTGGTTAAAAACAACAACAATATTGATAAATTTAGACTTCTGTGAAGCGTTTTCTTTAAATCCCAAACAACTATGAAAACAGAAATACAGAAAACTACTCAAACTTCAGGGGCATTTTCCTGAAACAATATAAGCTGCCTGGTTATACTGACAAAAGTGACAAATTTTAATTACAAAACCAGCAGTATGATCACACACAAATGCACACGCAAGATCAGCCCGAGGTAACAAACACCAAGTTACATAGGCAGCAGCTCAGAAGCCACCCAAAAGTTAACTGAATGAACAATAGAGAATTACACTTAAAAAAGTTTCCCTTATGTCAGTTTAGACTATGCCAATTTTCCTGTTTTAATTTCAGACAGATTAGATACTTCTACAAAGCTGTCTTGGCTGCAACTGACTGCAGTTTCAGCTGATACAAAACAGAAGAGAAAAATGTAATTTAAAATGAGCTAAATTCAATCACAATGTATTTGCAGTCATTGGTAGTGCTTTAATGAATACGAATTTATTTTCCTGTTGATATGACACTGATCTGAAAAGTATAAGACATGACTTACAGGGGAATGTAAAGGTAAGCAAGAGCACAGATTACACCACAGATGAGCACTGGCAAATCAAATGGCTTTCTATTTTCCCAAAAGCTGAATAAGAAACCCTGAGGTCCAGTTGTACAGTTCACTCAAGGACAAAGGAAGCAGACAAGTGAAGTACCTAAATATTAGTAAGCTTCCCATCAACATTTTCATTCAATTTACTATACAAGACACCATAATACCATCAATATTCTTTTTTTTTCCGAAACTGACCATATCCTCCAAATATTTTTTCCCAGTGATTTTTTTTAAAGAAACCTTTTTATTCAAGATTTTTTTCCCCTCCAGCAGAAAGGCAGGAAAGGGCAGAAGGAAGAGGAGGCAGGAATAAGTGACATGAAACATGTCAATTGAAACTGTCATGAAACATAACATGATAGATAGCTCTTTTGGATTCACAAGAAAATAACAAAATTCACATAAATCCCTTTTACTTGTTACAGAATGTAAACACTGACCAAAAAAAGTCATGTTATTTTGATTAGAAATCCTAGACAGAAGAGATTCTTAAAACAGAAACAAACAAAAACATGTTTGTTTAGGTTCCTTAACAAGCTATCTTATGACATGATCATCCTTTAATCACTACTATTTAGTGATAGAACACACAGAGTTATCACAGCACCACAGCAATTCTGCTAGATGCAAAACTGAACAGTGTTTGAACTACCACAGCATTGACAACACCCATTCCACTCTACACTTCAACTACTGCCTTTGTGCTCTCCCGCCTCCGGCCTCCGCAAACACCCTCGTGTTCCCATGAGGGGAAGAGACTGTTAACAGGCGCTTTGTTCCTTCAGTGCCTAACAGCGGCCTGGAGCTAGGAAAGCAGATGATTTTCTACTCTCCCTGACCCATCGAGACAATCCTCTCCTTCCTGAAAAGGCTGGAACAGAGCTGCTGTCATCCACAGGCTCCAAGGTCTCTCCAACCTCGCTCCCCCAGTCCTCTTTTTCTAGAGGATTGGATCAACTATCGTGGACAGGATCAGTAAATGGAGATTCTCACACACGCAATCTCCTGATGTCAATCATGTCTGTGAAAAGCCTTTATTAGCATTGTAATAATTAGCATTTTCACAGTATCAAAAATGTCAACACGTAAAAGCACAAAAAGACATTACTGGGAGTAAGTGATGGCAAACTCAGAAATTTAAGAATTAGAGATTCCAGTATAATAGTAAAGCATAGGACAGCACTTACCCAATAATGCAAATTAGAAAATTCAGATTATTCTGCTTGGTCTGATATTGAAATTGTCAGACCAAGCAGAATTTAATGTCTCCATGTCTCCTCTGCACTTCTTAAAACAGTTTACCTTCAAAGGTCTAAAAAGTAAATCCTGAATCTTTTGCAACAAAACCAAAGAGTTCAATGTTGGAAAAAAGTTCATGCTCTAAAAACAACAAAAATCTACCACTCTTTTGTCAATCTATAGAGAGAATGATATCTTTAACTCCATCATCAACAGCAAAACCTTATTTTGGAATACCTAAGATGACAGAGAATGTACAGACCAACAATCTCTACCTCCATAAAATAAGCACATAGCAATTTTTGCAATTCCAGTGTGGAGATGGACCCCTGACACCAACTTATTCACTCAAAGAAAATATTTCCAATCCCTCAGCAACCTTAAGAGCTTCTTAATTCAGGAGACTTTACAAAGACAGATCACACCTTTGAAGGAGCACAGGAACACTGCCAAAGAACTACTTTCATATATCTTTTGATAAGAGAGAAAGCCTCAGTTATGTCCCTGAATATCAAATTCCACCTACTCTCTAACTTTTGATGAAAGTCAGGGAGTAGTAAGAGGAAGATCTAACCTTGAAATAAATCTTTCTGGATTCGTCCCTCTTAACTTTCCTCACCTCATCATCAGAAATATTGAAGTGGCCCTTCCTGTACTGAAGAGACAGATGGCATCCTGAGGCAATAAAAGCAGAACACTTAAAGCATCTCTTCTAAAGTGGTATCTTAACTAAACAATCAAAATTGCTGAATCCAAAAACATGCCACTCCTATGATTTAATTCTGCATGCCAAATGTTGAATGTACCTATGTAAACTTTAGTAAGTAAGTAGATAAATTATAAACCAATCGTTATCTCTGTTTCTCAGCCCTCACGTTCGCAGAAGCCCACGTAGCACTTCCAAAAGGCAGCCCTGTGACGTGAAGTACTGCTCGTGCTGGAACCTGCTCCACAAGATACTGCAAATCGGGCCTTCAACAGATAGTCTTACAGTGCATTACAAGTTGCTCTTCCCTTCGCTAGCCTCTCCATGTTGCACAACCCCAAAATTGCCAGTATTTTTTCTCTACCATCATATCACTTTTCCCCCCACAAATACCATGACTTCTATTTAATTGTAAATCAACTTATTTTATAATCAGTTATGCAGCAAATAAGTCTTTTGCAGCAAATAGGTCTAACATCATAAGGGTTTATTTTTTTAAATATAAAATGACACACAGAAAGCCTTGACATTTTTAAATTCACTGAATTTAAAGCAGAAAGAGCAAGACCAACAGGCTAATTTGTCATTAAGCAGCAACCCTTGTCTCACCTCAGTTATACCATATACTGACTGAAACAGTGCGGTAAAAAAAAAAAAAAAAACAGTAGGCAGCCCTGTGCTGTGCGGCTCTCACAAGGCACATACACAAGGAAGGCAAAGTCCGAGTTACACAAACAACTTCAACCTTTGTTTTCTAATCTGAACGCTCTACACTGAAAGGCTTTTCAATTTAACTTAACAAATCTGTTTATGTGACACTGAAGTGTTATCTGTTATTTACAGAATAAGTCAAGTTCCTCGTCTTTTCATGTTTTGCTTTTGTCCTAATACAAGTTGTCGATATTTTTAAAGATATCTGTTCCAAAAATAAATCCATTTATTTTTTTTCCTTATTTTCATCCTTACTACTTTTAGCTTTTAGTGCTATGTATATTTTTGTCTTTGATTTTCACACCTGCTTTGAATTTTTTAAAGGAAAATATTTTCATTATTCAGTACAGAAGCACAAGCGAAAAAATATGTAACAAATTAAAAAAATATAACTAACATTGGAACCCTGTATGTTCTCCATCATTTTTTTCTAGATAAAAATCCTAAAATTATGTACTGAGAAGAAAGTACCTGCAACAGAACCGGTCATAGCTACAACAGCCTGCTAAAGGAAGGAAAGATTACAAACTTTAAGAACCCATGTGAGAACAGAGTAAGCTACAGTCCTGTGTCCCAAACTAAAAGTAAGAAAAAAATGGCACAAGACACGTTTGAAATGAAAAAGTTCTTTATAAAGAATAAAACAACTTGATTAATCAATTTTGTAACATTTAGTGAGTAGTCTTAAACAGTGTTCTTTACTATGAAGTATCAATTTTAAAAGGATGGAAATTTAAGCTAGTGGAAATAGTAGCTTAAATTAGTGCTTAGAAAGTTAGAAAACTAAAACCCAAAATCTTTTTTTTTCATTGATTGGTTAAAATACTATTACTAACAGCACACGTTTTACTTCTCATCACACAAGAGAAACACATTGCAGTACTTCTAGGATATTTGTTATTGCCTCTACTAGTAGTTTTAAACTTCAGTCAAACAAATACTGATAGTGAAATGCAAAAAGTAAAAAAAATCTCCAATATTAATCAGAGGAGGAAAACAATAATAGACAGAGTAGGACTCCATATACATTCACCCATGCTGTGGCCCAAAGTGACAGGGATACCTGTTTTGACTTAACTAGAATTTCAGGCTCAGCAGACTTTTTCAAAGTCAGTAGGGCTTTGTTGGCAAGACTAGATCTAAGTGTTAGTTCTTGCTGACAGCTAACAGCTCCTCCAGAGATATTTCAACATTCCTGACAAGCTGCAAATAATTTGTTAGTAAGTTCAATGTTGCGAACACTATGGCAAATCTACCTAAATTTCAACTGGAAGGCAAACTGCCACTTCTCTTCGTATAATAGATTATCCTGCTTAAGACAACCTACATGTGTTTTTTTCACATCACGCAAAGAAACCTTTGTACATTCATATTGCAAACAAATATTCCGTCTTCTGTATTCTTTTTCAAGCACATTCTTTGACTACTGTTTCAGATGCTGCAATATTGATCTATGAATTACCTGCAGCCTCCTGCCAGCCTCACCTTAGGCTGTATTTTTACAAAAATATTGTAAAATTACAAAAGTTTACAAAACAATGGTTTTCAGACTGTGCTATGCAAGATGCCTAAACAAATCACAGACTACCACTCCATTGTCACACATCCACATGTGGATCGAAATGCAGCTCTTCAGCAAAAACCCTTCCAGGTCGGTTTCCCAAGAAAACATAACATGTATGATTCATACCGTCCAACTGTCTCTTCCCACTCTCTTTCTCTCATCTCCATCACTTTAAATGAATTCTTTAATGAAATTTAGTTCAATTTTACTGAGAAGAAACATCCACTGCGGGATTAAGTTCCCACAAGCTTCACGACAATCAACGTCTGTGTAGAGAAGACCCAAATTCCTGCTGTGCTGAGCAAAAGGCTGTGGCAGTTCTGCTTGGCTCAAAGTCCAGACTTACATCAAATGCAATGTAAAGTAATATATTAGAACACATCTCAAGAATTTTTAGTATACCTGTCTCTCCATAAGTTTTTAGTGTACCCTCACAACAAACAGCAAATCTGAATGCAGTCACATACACACTTCCGTATTAAAACTTTACATAATACTTATTACAAAAGTAAGGAAAACAGGTAGGTATGGACGCTACCGGTACAGGTACAGGTCTGCTTGCTTCAGAATAGGCAGGCAGCCTTGGCATGTGCCCAGAGAGCTTATAAATCCAACACTCATGGTCCATGCCAGTCATTACCACCTTATTAGTCATGACAGCCACTACTAGTGCAAGAACTAGTGCAAGGTCTGTTGTTATCACAAAATTAACTACCCCAAAATTCCAGAGAAACTGAAAGTGTTAGATGTTAACTGAGAATTTTCCTGGTTCTGCCCCATCCTCATCACTCCTCCCTCTTCCTTTGTTTTTGTTGGGAATACAAGGAATCCCTCAATCAGGGAATGCCAGTAATAGGAAATACATTACCCCTGTCTCATAAAATAGCTCAAGTCTTTCCCAGTCTCCTTTTTCTTTTTCCGAATGAGTCTATAAGTGATTGCAATTCAATATTCAGAGGACAGGAGGGGCAAAGAGGCTGTAAGTAACCTAATGTTAAGGGCTAACGCAGTAAGGGATCTTTTTCACATTTTTCAGCAGGGGGAAGTTTCATGTGATCCACCTCTCAGTGTCACTGTCCAAGCAGAGTTTGAAGAGCTACAAAATAGTGTGTGTTCTCACTTTCTTTTCTTCCCCTAATAGTTGCTTTTTAAAATGTATTATCAAATCTCTTTTCATCTCTGTCCCAGCAGTGTGTGCTTGTACCATTAACATGTCTGTCCTAATTCCCTGCCCAGACCTCTAATCTCACCTATTACTGTCTAAGGGCAATCACCCAGCACACAACTCATTTGCTCTTATTCAGATATTTCTATTAGCCTCAGTCTTCCCAATTCTTATATCAGGCTATTCCTGCAGCATCACAGAAAGTCAAAAAACAAACATACTGAACATACAGGAACTTTTCAAAAAGGTCTTTATTAGTCCTCAGTAAGATGTTTGAGGGATAAGCAATTCTCACTTATGAACTTGTGCATGCTGCTGCTATTATTTTACAAGAAAATTATAATCTGAGTTCATCTGGTTGTAAAATTTAACAACTTTATGAAGAATGTCATCGCACAAAATTTGGTAACATGAAAAAGAGTAACACGGGTCTTACTAGGAGGATCATGAACTAGAATCAAAGGACAGGCCTTAACCACATCAATATATTTCACATTGTTTCATTCAAAGTTACAAAGCAATCAGTGTCCAATAAGTACTTCAAATTCCACAGGACAGTAGTATTTATAATATCAGTCATTTTCATTTCAACTGAACAGATGAAAAATACAAGGATCCACTCCCACAAGGGTCAGCATCCTGTCTGGTACAAAGCAACTGACAAAATTATGAAACCTAGACACATTAACTGCTAATTCTTGTGATCACTATTGCCTTGAAAATCTTGAAATCAAGTGATTCCTAAAACTCCAGAACAATCATCCAATATCCCACTGAAGAAAGTCAATTTTCAGAATAATTCCCCCAGCTTTGTAAATGTTATGGGCATTTTTGATGGAGGAGGGAAAAGTATCCCCAGCATCCATTATCCACATGACCCAAACTTGTATGACATGGTCAACATACCCTTTTTGCTGCAAATTATGTTTAATCAATAAAGATAGGTCATCAGTGAATAAAGTCAATTTAACTAGTTGAGGACTGTATATAATGCAATCCTTAATCAACTCCACAAATTAGCACTGAATAATCCCCACTTTCCATTAACCCATACTACTTAGGTATGGACATTAAAAAAACACTTGAGACACCAAGGCTTAACCAGTTCTGACTCAAGCTCCTGAGAAGATCCCTAACTATGGACAACATATCAATCAAGAAAAAAAGAAAACAAAAGATTTGCATTTGGATACAAAGGGTATAAAACACTTCAGCTACCTTGCATCAGAATAAAACCTGCAAAACGTATACAATAAAGCCCTGTAAAATATTCACACATACATCTATCTGCTGTAAGGAGCGTCACATCTCAGCTAAAAGTTGGGCAAAGAGCCACTCCTTGTGTTAAAAATGACGTTTTACCCATTTCATTTGAGGCATCCTTGTTTCTGTTGCTCTTTTGCTTTTGTGTCTTTTAAATTGTTAAAGACATCAGTCAATAATACTCAGTTGAATCTGTTCATATATGTTATGACTAAAAGACCTTTTCCCCCCCCATCTGAAGAATAT
>JAUBNY010000059.1:662710-679914 GCA_032275445.1 Crypturellus soui | reverse complement strand
CCGGGCCGAACCAACGCGGCGCTGCGGCGGGGAGCGGCGCGGGGCGGGCGCAATCGAGCGCGGGGCGGGAGGCGCCGTGCGCCGCCCGCGGAGCGGAGGCTGCGCGGCCGGATAAGCGCGGCGGCCCCAGGGCCCCGCTGGGCCCGCACCTGCCACCGCCGCGCGGGCGATAAGGGCCGTGCTGGCCCCTCTGCGGCTCCCCGTCCGCTGCGTGCGGGGACAGAGCCGCTCTCGGCCGGGTGCCCTCCCACCCGGGAGCCACCGCGGTCCCTCCACTTGGTCTCCCTCTCCTCACCCTCCTTCCTGCCTAACTTTTTTTTTTTCTTTCCTTCCCCCATGCTTAGGAGGTAAGGGAAGAAAAATAAATAAATAAAAGTCAGCCAGTTCGCCTTTAAATCACTTCTTCCTGCTAGGTGGCCGTGAGGGCGGTGGTCATGGCTCCCCTAGGCTGCTGTCCTCGGCGGAGGGAGCGGGAGCCTCGTGCAGGGCCGAGCATGGTGACCGAGGGAGCAGGAGACTTGCGGGAGCAGGAGCCTCGTGCTGGTGGCACATGGTGGCCGTGACAAGGTGGCCCTCAGGCATGAGCCCTGTCCTGGAGCAGCAGCGCCCCAAAGCCCCCTCATGCAGAGCAGGGAGCGTGGATGGGCACCATGAGGCCCTGAAGCCGTTTCCCCCCCCACAAAAAACCCCTGTTTTGTTTCCCTGCAGTCACGTAGGGGCATGTGGATTCCTGAGGGAAGCAAGAGCAGAGATCTTGAAAATGTTGCCTTGTGACCTGTTTGTTCTTTACACAAAATCAATAGGGAAACCACAAAGTCTAGGGGGAAAAATCATTATATTCATTCACTATTAGGAAATAGTTTAGACTTTTGTAAAAAAATAAAATAAACTAGGTCTTCTCTTAATACTACTGCTGTAAGGGCCTGAAAACAACAGTGGTTTCGGTATTTGCCTGCAGAAATTTTAACAGGAGATGTAAACTGCAGACTCAAAAATCATCACAGGCAGTAACATGGACTATTTTCAGTCAACAAACTAGTTAATCCATTTGATTTGATCCATTTGATTTGAAAGATTCAAGAAATACGTGTTTATCAACTGAACTTTAAAGAAAATGTCAGCCCTACATTTATCATAAGTTTGCCCCAAAATAACTACAAACTTGAAGTAGGAGACCAATATTACCACCCTTTGGTAACACGTTCAGATTCAGCTAGTAGCCACTATCACTCTTACTTTTTCTTGGTTGTGATGTAAATCTGTCTAATAGAAATACATAGAAAAATATCATCACTTTAAGGAGACACACTAATTAATGGGGAAATACGTATATTTAGGAATTTTCCTTTCAATACAAGATTGCATTGCCAGCAGATGATGCAGGTGAGGGTGTAAATGCTGAATAAGCTCCATAGTGGTTTACCATAAAAGTTTGTAATTGCGGAGGTAATAGTGGCTATTGCAAGTTTCGTAAGGTGGCTCAAGGCTTTTCTCTGTCTTCTATAATGAAAATGTAGGCTGAAGAGAGGGGAAATTTGGTTTTAAAGTATTTGTTCTGAGAGTCTTGTGTTTTTTGTTTGGTTGGTGTTTGTTTTATTTTGTTTTCCCTGATTCTACTCTGCACATAAGCCATTAATAAATCTACTGAGGTCCTCTTTCAGGGCTTTGTTGCTAATATAAGTAGCCTGATACAAATACTTGAAAGATATTATTTTTTTTAATAGACTATACCTGTAAAATTGTTAGGTACCTTTTTTCCCTTGCCTTATAAAACATAAAAAGTGTGTGACTTGAAACAATATTTTATGCAGAAATTATGGTCTTATCTGGCTTGCCTCTTCCCTGTTTCAAAACAAACTTTGTCATACATTTGTCTCACCCTGGGGAACAGTGACATTCCAAGTATTATTCCCTCTTAAGAGACATTTGATACACTTGGGAAAGCAAGATGTCCCAAGTTTACTGTTATCCTAAGTTTGGTTTTAAATGTTTTATGAAGCTTCAAGAGTCTTTCATTCTTCAACTAGTTTTAGGACAATAGATAAAATTAATATTATATATGTGAGAATTAGAACCCATACGTTCAAAGCTAACTGAAAATATTTAAGTTTTGTTAAGAATCTGAAAAAAGACAGACAATTTTCTTCATTTTACAAACGATCTTTTTTTTTTTTTTTACTGTATTATGATCAGTAAAGACTACTGGTTCTATTATACAGTGCTGAAGGCTAGAACGAGTGAATGTAAATTGCTGGTTGTACCACTATGCATGTAAGCATCCACAGCTTGTTTCAGGTGTGTGATAAAAACTGATGTTACTAACATTACGATGTTCTTTTCAGTTGCAGGTTCAACTAACACAGTGCTTCAAAACTTTGCTGTTACTTAGGGGTTGAAATCTGCTGTTGACCTTGAATAAGATAACATAAGTCACTACAGGCATCAGCCAAAGTTTTAACTTCACAGAAGTGGTTACATGAGGTTTTACTTGAAATACAATATAAAAGCAGTCTCTGTGCAGAGTTCTTGAGGTAATCATTTACAAGTCTGTTGGAAGTTTGTAACAGAGTCTCCTTGGGTGTCTTCGTGACTTTTTTTCACCCTTTTTCCCTGCAAGATAAGGACAATTTTGGAGAACTCAGAATCAGAATTGAAATCTAGAAAACAGACTGGAGTCTGTAATGATTGTATACCTAGATATTGAACAAGGTATATTTTGCAAGCAGGAGTTTCAGGATGGGCTTTTGCAAAATGTAGGCAGTAATGTGGTAGTGTGTATCCTGGTTGGAGTTGTACTTTTCTTTTTCTTTTCAGTGTTTCTCTGTGCAGAGGATTGGCAGTAAGCATTGCTAGCCTTTAGCTGGAATGTATAGGTGAGTGGCAATAGTTTTGCTCAAACGGGACTTGTGGAAAAACTTTCTAGAACTTAATAGTGGTGAAACCTGTAAAATTCTAAGTGCGTGTCTCTAAAAGTGCATAAAATTAATATACAGTAACATCCATTTAGGCTTCTGCTCTATTTTAATTTCTTATCTGTTTTAGAAATGTCCTGTGCATAATCTTTTGATGTTAGAGAACAGTTTAAAAACTGTATAGAAAAGGAAAAATTAAGTGTAATAAGTAAAATTCCTTTCAAAATAGAGGATAAAGCTGAAACAAATCTTTCTGTCTCTAGTAGACTCAAATACAGGCTAATTTCATCTGAGAACTGGTATACAGAACTAGTCCTGTATATTTGGAGTTTTGTTGCTTGAATTGAGCAGAAGGTTATAATAAAATCTTAAATGCAAATCATTAGGTTACTTAGTTGTCCAGACCCATTTTCCATCTGTGAAAAATCCCCTAAGCAGTATTTAACAAGAGTAGAGGGAAGATTTCCCTGGTAATTATTGATATTTTCATACAGAGGCTTTATTATGCAAAATTCAGAATAAAAGAAAACCCTCAAATAAGTTTCTCTGGGCCATTTCCAGAAATACATTAAATCATCTGAAATGGGATTTAGATAAAGCAGTAAGTAAATTGTACCTTCAAGAGTACAAACTGCAGAATCCTTTAACTGTAGTCACCCAAATCTTTAGTGGAAGCAGCTGACATCTGTAAGCCTATACAATAAGTACCTAATGTACTTTTGCATCCTTACTTTTGGTTGCACCAAAATAGTTGATGCTTGACTTATGCCTGTATTTGTTCATGATCCAGAAAGTAGGTCAAGCATCATCTAAAATCCCTGGTGGTGGTGGTGTGATCCTTTATCACAGATCAGATAAAGACAGAGAAGAGGCAAAAATCATAGCAGCAATCACCAGGCTGCAGGATCACCATGATTATGGGTGCAAATTGAAACACTCCATCTCCACATGAGGAAGAACTTCTTTCCTGTGAGGGTGACAGAGCTCTGGAACAGGCTGCCCAGAGAGGTTGTGGAGTCTCCTTCTCTGGAGATCTTCAAAACCCGCCTGGATGCCACCCTGTGCCCCGTGCTCTGGGTGTCCCTGCTGGAGCAGGAGGTTGGACTAGGTGATCCCTAGAGGTCCATTTGAACCTTAACCATTCTGTGATTCTGTGATGATTAAAAAACTTGGGACCTGGAAAACCTGCAATCTGTGCCCTGCTCAGTGTTAGTATAAAGGTCCGAACTAATCTCTCTTCCAACAATGGTACCATCACCAATAATTACTTTTTATCTGATTTGAGATCTTCTACCCCTCCTGTGCTGTCTGTTTGCAGTTTCACAGAGGCACACTGACGGAGTGCCAGACCATATTGCTGAATTAGGAAATTCCATAATTATTACATTCTGAAATCAGGCTGGGTAAAATATAGTCACATTATATACGTGTATAAATGAGTGTGAATATCTCTCTAAAAGTACACATGAAAATTATGTCATCATTGCCAAATATCTCTCTCATACAATAAGGACAGGTGTATGTCATAAAGATGATATATAGCTTTTTGACATTATATTTAAAGTAGAATCCTGCTTCAGTCTTTTTTCTGTGTATATTTTAAAGCCTCTCTAGTTTTACAATGGTTAGGGAATTTGGGCACTGTAACTGCCATTTGCTTGCTTTTCATTTAGGGCATCGGAGGCAGATTCTACTTCTATTCTATGTGTAGAAGCTGACACAGTAAGGTTCCAGTGTCTGATACTGTTTTTTTTTGCATATGTAGCAATGTAAATGGTGTGTAGTTGTGATAACCTTGGGCACACATGCTGTAGCTTGAGATGAAGAATTTACTGTGAAGAGTGTATTAAAATTAATTTTTTGAGCATCATTATGGAGAACGCAAGAATGACAAATTGCAGATACTTGACTCCACTTAGTAGAAATCAATTCAATTGCTTGCTTCTTGTTTTAGGTGGTAATCATTTCTTAATCTAGATATTTGGAAATAGAATCTTTTTCCTACACCCAGTTCCCAATATTTTAAGTTGAAAGTGAGAGAGAACGAGAGAGGTAAAAAACCCACTGAATTTAACTGAACTACAGTTTCATAAAATGTAAGTTCTCTGTATTCAAACATCTTCCAAAATGACCCTGTGTTCAGGGAATATAATTATTTCAATACATTGATATTGTCATCTTTTCAGATTTGATATTCATCCTTGATGCATTGCTGAATCAGAAATAAATTTGCATTTTTTTCATGTGCTGTTATTGTTTCTGGTGGGCTGTCTCTGGATATAAAACTAATTTTGCAGAAGTAGATTATTTACAAACTTCTGTGTCTCATCTTCTTAAAACACTTTTGCTTTGTTTTAATTCCAATGGTGCAAGGTCATTTCTAAACTCATAAAACCAGATCGTCTTATATAAAGAAATGCAGGCAAAGCCCCAGTATCTTTTCATCAGGAGCAGTTTTCACAGGAACAATACATAGTGTGTGCACTAATGTAAATTCACGTCTCTTTTGAAACTGTAGCTGGTAAGTCTTGACCCATTGTCTGGAGACATTTCCTGGCACCAAACTTTGTTTTGAAGCAAGTCTGCATCTCTGGCTGAGGAATGGCCTGAGACAAGCTGAGGTTGAGAGCAGGTGCAGTCTTTGGGCCCCCTTTGGGCACATGGAGAAAGGACAGGATTTTCCAGAAGACCTGAGGTCCAGGAGGTCACATAGGTAAGGTGAGGGAAGCTGTTTGTTTTGTCGTGTTCAAATTTCAGTAGTGAGATTGTTGAGGGGCGTTTCCTCAATAAATGAGCAGTGGAGTTGAGAGAAGAAAATGAGAATATGACAAAATACTGCAGTTTTATTCTCACTTCCTGTGGAAGCAACATGTGTATTTAATGAGTGTGTGTTCTCTGAATGACTTCCCCTACCTCTCTGTAATAACTTTTGAATTTGGTAGCCAATCTCAAACATACCTTATGAAGACTGATAAATTGCTGCAAACTCTGAGAAAATAGGTGGCAGAGTATAGCAGAAAGCTTCTGCAAATGTTCCCTGGAAGGGCTACAGACAAGAAAAAAAAAAAAGCTACCTCATTAAAGTGCTCACTATTACCCTCCAGAGAAGAAGGAGCAGGGGGAGAAAGAGCAGCCAGCCAGCAGTCTGTGTAAATGCCTGCCATAGCAGACAGCTTCAGTTTAGTTTGTGTTCTTAAGCACCCAAGTCAATCACCCATGCAAAACAGTCTTTAAGAGCCCAAGCTTCATTAGTTCCAGTACCCACTGAGTGATGTGATTTAATTACAGAGCCATATAAAGCAGTACTACACAGGCCATAGTCTATGGATAATTGCTAGTCAATAAAATATCAGAAGGGAGCTGAAAAGACAAAGTCAAAAATAAATAAAAATTCCTGCATGCACATACTCTTATACAGGCAAGCAAAATGGGAGACTAAAAATAAGCACAAATTTTGAATCCTTGTTTTTATTTGGCTGCAAAAGGAATCCATTGTGGCTGTTTTGGCACAGGAAGCACAAGATGGTCTCTTGAGTTGGTTTTCTTTCCAGAGTTTAAGTGATCCTTCAACTAAAGATGATTGAGAAACAGTGGTATGGAGAGCTAGGCATCTGTTTTATCTGCAAAAAGACCAGCAAGTTAATCTTTTTCTAATAGTTACTCTGAATTTTACCCAGGAAAAGTAAGAAATCTCAACCTTAAACTTTAGTATTACCTGAGACTTCACTCTATAAGACAGTTGTCTTCACATAGTGGGATTTATTTAAGATTTATTTAAGATCTGATTTATTTAAGATCTGATAGCTCTACTTTTAATATGGCACATGTGCAAATTGCTTTTTTATTATTATTATTCTAAGGAAGAGCAAAGATCTCAAACTTCAAGCTTCTTCCAACCTGCATCTCTGACCTTTTATGGATTCTTGCTTGAAAGCCCTTTTACTTTCAAGTCCTAATACACCTTTGGTCTCTGAAAATCCTTTCTTGCTTTGCCACAGGAGAAGATAATTAGGCCAAGGTACTGTAGATCAGATATTAAATAAAATAGACTTACGGTCCTGTGAAGCATTTTTAACAATTTGTGAATCTTAAAATAAGTTATAAGTGATTCAGTTTTAAGGTAAAACCCATCCTTGGTAGATCATAGTAATCTTGGTGAACAGATCCTTTTACTGATATTATAAACTGTTAATAAAAATGGATTGAAGTTCAGAATTTGCTTAGAAATTTGCTACTTTTGACTGTCTTAATATTCTCTGTTTTAATACAGCCACAAGACACGTTTCCAATGTGAAGGATAACTAGTAATTTCTGTATGTTGCATATTTTAAAATTAAATTTTAAATTTGCATTAATATACACTTAATTTGCCATGTAAAGTCTTTTAGTCGCAAGGAAGAATAATAATAATCTTATGATTGGTTATTTTTAAAAATATTTTTTCATAGTATGACTTACAAAATTGCATAGTTGAGAAATCCAGTCTTTTTTTAATCTATTAAATATTAATGTGGAACAACGCTTGCATTTTCATTACATAAATCAGTGTACTGTTACTCTTTTAAAACATTTTAAATGGTTTGAAGTTCTAGTTTCACATCCTGCGCATGCAGTTTAAAATATGTAATTCTTAGTACATAACTGAGGAATTAACATATCCCTATCTTTGTTTGAGGATAAAGCTGTTCTGTTTTGTTTTCTACCTTCATCTGAGTGACACTGGTTGCTTTGGAGGGCCTCCTGGTCACATACTCACTTAAATGTTGGCAGTATCTCACAGCTACATATTTAAATCCTAAATCAATATTTCCTGCTGGCCTCCTAGTTGTTTGCAATACTGGAGGGAAGGAAGCAGGTCTCTGTTCCAGGTGCAAACCATGACTTTTCATTCAAAAAAAAAATCCAGCTTTATCCATAACTCTTCCTCTTCCTCTGTAGGGCTGTGAAGTTAAGGTTTAGTTAAAAATCTTCAAGAGCACAGATTCTTGTATGCAAAAATATTTGAAAGATATATGTGGAAGATAAGCCCAAATGGATTTCGTTACTTTGGTATTAAAGGGTGAGTCCCATCTTGTATGCAGCATATACATCCCTGCCTGGGAGCCGTGGGCGTCTTCGCTGGCTCCCGGCCACGTGCTGAGGGAGTTACAGAAGTGTCAGGAGGTGCTGAGCACAACACGTCTGCTCTGAGAGCAGAACCGCGGGCATGGGTCACGCTGCAGAGAAGCGCGGAGCAGAGCGCTCCCCGCCAGCCCTCGTGCACTCAAAGGTGGGCAGCAGCACAGAGAGAAAACCAGGGTCTAGAGCACAAAGGGGATGGAAGATGAATCATTTGAAATAACAGAAATCAACAAGGTGACTGCCCATTGCTATCATTTTTTATTATTATTACTGTTAGCAATTCTTTCTTAGTTTTCCTGAGGGAGAAGCAATACTTACTGTAAGGCAATGCAGCCTGCACCACGACTGATGCACATTTATTTCTGGAATTAAATGACAAATGCTACTTTTTCTTTTTTATTTTTTTTTAATCTTTTTCCCCCAAAATGAATGATTAACTAGAGGAAGCAGTATTTAGTTTGTTAAATTTAGTAACAATGCTACCTGTAAAAAAGGAAATAATTTTGGAATCCCAAAGACATGACTGATTTTCAACTCTTTTCGAAAAAAAAGACTAAGAACCAAATGTATAATGGCTAAGTAACTATTTTCAGACAGTAAGTTATTGTATTTTTATTTATACAATGTTTCAAAAATGATTTTCCAAAATTATGCATTTTTGATCTACTTCTAGAGAAATAATAGTTTATTTTGAAAATGCTGAAACATTCCATTTTGTATTGTACGCATATAAGTAAAAGAATGTATTTTAGCAAGACCCTAATGTTCTTACATATTTCACTATAATTGAATGAAAGCTAAATTTGGAGCAAGAGGGTTAACTTGCATTTCTTAAATATGAGAATCTTTTAATTTCTCTCCTGTTTCCCAAGATGTATCTCATTAACTCTGATAAGGAACATATTAGTCTTGCAGCGTTCAGGGAAGTCACAAGCCAATTTTGTTGATTTCTCTTGGGACACAAGATTATGTTCATATTTATTTTGTGGCAGGAAAATGCAAAGTAAAGAGAGGAAAGTGAGTGAAAGTGGTACTCAGTGAAATATAAATGGTAAAATTGCCATATAGAAAGCAAGGGAGAACTCATGATTTGCACACTTTTTTTTCTAATAATAGTTTGCCTTAAAAATGGGTGATTTTATACACTCAGGAAGGTTGGAGGCCAACCAGTACCTGCAAATGAAATGTTTCAGAAATGCAGAACGAAGTGAGTATGCTTCTATAATAGGTAATATCCCTTTTAAGGATGACATGATCCAGTTGTATTCAGAAAGAGATTGCTGTAGCAAACTACTGCTTGGGCTTTCTGCAAAGCTGTGGCAATCTGTTTGTGTTCAGTTAAATTAATCTCTTGGTAGTAAATGATTCAGATTTCTTTCCTAAAATATTACACATCATACTGCCCATATGCTTATCCTTTACTGTTTCCAACGTATTACTTTTCTCAGCAGATGCACTTCCTACACTGTCAGTGGCCAAAGAGAAAACTCAAAATTTGGACAGCAGCTAAGCTATTGTAATTAATTCTTCTATCGCTATAAATTTCTTTGTAATGAAGGTGAGAGGACATTTTCTTTAAGAAAACAAAGCTCGCAAATACAGATTTAGTGAAAATAAAGTTACAAATTATTATGCTTTTTTTTAAAAAAGTTCTAGTTTTGTTTATTTTTAATTTAGCAAAATATTTGCAAATAACTAATAGGAAGATTGAGGTATAAGCAACATTTCTTTTTGCAGCCAACAAAATTGGCCAAACTATATAGGCTTCTGTAGGAGAAATCAAGTCAAATGATCTTTATGAAGGAGTTAAATTAATTTCATAATCATTAGTTGGAGGAGTGGACCCTTTGCCTCAAGATAGTTGGTTATTAAAATCTCTTCTAGTCTTTAGCATTGCCAGTATTTTAGTTTTTAAAGCATTGGGTTTTGCCCTGTTAGCCTGAAAGGTCTGTATGACTTCTATGTGCTATTTTTCTGCATGATAGAATGTAGAATTTGCCATATAAAATTTTCAAAATGATAAAGTTTGGGGATTTTTTTTTAGTTTTTCTCTTAGAAAGCTTCTGAAAAATCATAGTTATTAGATTGTAAAACAAGTATGAAGGACAAGACAGTTTTACAGTATGCGAGTTTTTCCACTGAGTTCAGTCATTTTCACACTAAGTTTCACTAATGGAGAACTGCCTTAGTATGGAGAAAAGGCTGGGTTTAATTTTTGTGATGTTTAAAATCAACGCAGTGGAATGAAATGTTGACAGTTTTGTAAATGGTTCTATAAGGATTTATCAACATGAATAAGGATGGTGTTTTGACTTTGCCTTTAATACTAAATTTCAGTTTTCTGATTTCTTTTTCCTTTCTCTACTTTAGACATATTTCCTAACTAATGTAATTCTCCCTCACATGACAGCATAATTTCTGAGCATCTATCCTCAAAAGCCAAGTGGGAGGCTAGGTTGGTTTAGATTCCTTAAACCTAGTATCATCGTTGTTCCACATATATTCTAAGTTCACTTTTACCGACAAATCTCTTTGCAAGAATAAAGGCTTTAAATGTGATAAATTCATTTTTTATTGCTTTTGGGTAGGAGTAAGACAGCCTGGAAGCAGCTCATTAATTAATTTCACGTGGCTTGGAGCCTAGTTAGGGGAAGAAAGCAGGCACAGGGTATTATATTAATTAAAGAGCACTCCTGCTTGTGTTGGTTATTATTGGTAATGCTGACTTTTTATAAGCCCTCTGTATAAGCCACTAAAGACTTAAATGTCTTATACAAGAAGAAAATAAAAACTCATTGCCACATTTGAGGAGACAAAATCCAGTCTACTATTTACTTCACAGCTTAAGTTTAATCCACACAAAAGCTACTAAACATTTTTTTTTTTCTGGCTAGGATTAACTTTGTTACTATCCAGTCTTCTTTCAGGAGAAGCTCCTTTATTTTTAGGTTTATTCCTAAAACCATGCTATTAAGCGCAGAAGAATGTGCCCTGCCTGGGAGGGCAGCTGGTCAGTGCACCAGGAATGTATGAACAGCTGTATGACCTTTTCAGGTGGCCTTAACTCCATGTAGAGGGTGAATCCTGTTTATAGGGATCCAGGGAACTGATAGTTATTTTATAAACTTTTGGCATTAGTTTAATTAAGGCTGATACATTACTATGTTGCTGGAAGAGAAGCCATTGAGGTAAGTGTCAATGCCATTTTTCTTAGCCAAGGAGAAATTGTACCCAACATGTATGGCTAAAATATGACTTAGTGAACACTATGCTTATCTGATGAGAACTACCCAATTCCAGCTCTCTGTAAGTTACCTCTAAAAAGTTAGCAGGTATCTCCTTAAAAGCAACTATTTTTTTTTCTCCTTAAATTCAGACATGTTGCTTGAAATGCGTCTTCGAGTAACATTTCTGTAAAGTTGGTGTCAGGATACCATTAGATTTTGTCATTTTACTTCTCCAGGCTTACGGCAGCTTCTGGGGCTGTCTGTGTGTTTCTGAGTTTGCTTCTGCGCAGACAGGATCGTTGTTTTTCTTGCAGAGGAGCTCGAACATTGTCCCCCTTCTGAATGCAGCCTGACTTTGCCAGAATAAAGTTTGTGATTTATTTGCTCTTTCTATGCCCTCAAATACCATATGAAAAATAAATTGACTTTGTTTTCCATCATCCTTGAGTAAGCGATAGAATTGAATTTGCATTCTTTGGGAGACTTACATTCTAAAAGGTTTTATTTATTTTTCTTTCCACGTACACTGTGTACTTCATAAGTGCACAAACTGAAATGTTTTGAGAGAGTTATTAATAATTATCATTCTCATTAATGTGTCTGGGGCTCTGCCCAAAACTAATGTGAACTGGAGGACTTCAGGAGATGTGTGCTCATTGGAAAGAGTCCAGAGCAAACCAGCAGATCTTATCAGACACCTAGAAAACATGATCTGTGAGGGAAGGCTGAGTCTCTTTTGGTTGTTTATCACAACAAAAGAGAAAACAGTATTTTCAGAGTAGTAGTTCTTTGATAAAAATAATGTAATCTATTGAGGGGGATGGAGGGAGAGGGAGCTACACAGTGTTGGTAGCACTATGTGGGAAATCAATCTTTAGCTCTTAAGAATAATATTCTATGGAAATGCTGGCCTAAGACATGAGAAATGTGTGTTCAGTTCTTGGCTCTTTAGCCAAACGGCCTTGGGAATTCACAGTATTCTTTGATCTGCCAGCACAGCCATGGTAATAATGTTTTCCACCCTATGTTGTTTATGGGGTTTGATCCAATTAGGATGTTGGCAAGGGAGACAAGGCTGACGCGCTTGCAGCTTCTTATTCTAAACCGCTGCAAGAAAATCTTGTTCAGCCCAAAGGCTGCCTCCCCCACGTGTCTAAATTCACCTGCTCCTTGATTCCAGAGTTTTCCAGCTGTTTGCTGGGCTTGTGTCTCGCTTGCTTGGAAGTGTTTCCGTCTGAACACGTCAGTGACTGAATCTCGCTTGCGCTCCCATAGGAGCAGGACCTGGTGCAGCTCCAAGTTACTTCCTGTCACGCAGGGTCTCTCTGAACTGCTGGAGACCTGGCATCCGCTGGCTGCTGGGCCCACTCTTGTCTGGCTTCCAGTTTTCTCAACCTGCAATGCCAAGCCTTAAAATCACACTGGTTAGGCCATTTCATTAAGCCGAGGGCATTTGGCAGCCTAGGAGGAGTATCTCTACCCTTTTACTGCTGCAAATAGACACTGAAGTAGTTCTGGCAGCGGAGACCAACCACAGGATCGTCTCCCTGCGAAGGACTTTAATTGCTAAGTTAATGCAGTCATTGGCACCCGTGCCCGGAGCAGCCTCCGAGTGCCAGTACCAGCTCCACCATCCGCTTCCCTGGGGAGGCTCCGGCAGGATGTGCTGAGCATTCCCTGTGGATCGGCAGCACAGGCTGCTCTGCTCTGCCCTGCCCTGTGTGCAGGGCTGCTCCGAGATGCTTAAGCGCTCCGGACAGTACACGAGTACATAAATCTTTATGTTAGGACTCCCTGACCATGGGTGAGGTGACTGTGTGCCTGGCAGTCATTCAGTAGGTTTAGCCCCAAGCCTAGGTTCCTTGAGGGTGGGTGAGGAGACCCATTATATTGAGTAAGACCCACAGGCATCATAATTCAAGTCAAAACATAGCTACATACCTACCTACCTGTAGGTGCATACCTACCTGTCTACCTGTAGCTACATACCTACCTACCTAAGAATACTTACTTATTCTGTAAGTAAAATCAAAGGGCAGAATATGTCTGAAAGCTCCTGCATTTTAATCGCTGTTACTTCATTAGAATATGAGTGTTGTTTTGTAAACATGATTTGTGCATGGCATTTCAGAGCCTTCATTACTCATATGGAGCTATATAATCACTTTTGTTCCCTAGCAGCCCAGAGCCTAAATAGGAGAAAAAAAAAAAGACTGCAATAATTTAAACCTACTCAGAGACAGAGAACTGTTAAATTTATTTCATTTGTCCCCTCTCAGCATCCCCAGTGCTACATTCGCCATATTATCTATTGCAAGATTCAAAAGCAAAAGATACAGGCTAAAACAGAATATAAGCAGAGTATGACAATGCTGCTTATGAATATATATGAAGGCTACTATACCTGTTGGGTTATTGTCACTACTTAAGACTCTTCCTTTCCCAGTATGTATAGCCTGAGTTAGGAATAGCTGCAGCAACCACTTCAACACTAAAGATTTTGTTTAAAACCTAATAAATAATAATAAAACATTTGCATTTATTTCACACTTAAAATTAGACGTTTTCTGCTGTTCTTAGCTGCCATTAACTAAATGTAATTGTCTGTAATTTCTTACAAAAAAGCAGTTCACTGACACTCTTGCTGCCAAGAAACTGTAGAGACTTCAGCTGAAGTTTATGTGGCCTCGTGGTCTGTGCTGATTCAGTCTCCTGCAGGAATGAGTCACGGCTGATCATCACTGGGTGACGTTTAAGAACAGTCTGGATCTCCCCATAGCAGCGGTTTTCCTTTGGAGTTGGAAGACCTGGCTGTCTTTAAAGGAACTTTTGAAATTTGTCCTGGATGCAGTTGCAGTCAAAAGAAGTAATTTAAAAGTTAGCAGGCATCATGTTTTTCTCAAAGAGATCATCAAAGAAACGTATGGACTATTTAATGTAACTCCAGTCAGTAATGCCTACGCCGCCAGTTGACTTTGTGCCTGATTCTAATATTGGGACTGTTTGTATGAGCCTAAAGTGTAGCTTACCCACTCCTAAAAATGCATATACCATCCTTAAAGTAGTTCCCAAAGTTATGGAATATGGCAACTGCCTTCTAAGTGATACTCCTAAGAAAGAACTTTCTAGTTTCTTGAATTCTTTATTATTTTTATTTCCTTTAAACGTTATGCTGTTTTCCTGTTAAATGTCAAAGCCAGTTCAAGGCTGTAGAGCACACTGTGCTCCGAGTTCTTTAAAGAATGGTTGCAATCTATTTCCTTCACTGATGTTTTTCTGAGTTAGTGCCAAGAAAAGCAGAGGTGCCCACGGCAAGGACAAGACTGGACTGCGAGAGGAAATGTTTGTGCAAGGTCTGGCCCACACCTGGGGAACGCTCCTGCCGGGAAACACTTGACTTGCTGTGAGACACTTGGATAAAGGAGCGCTCAGTGCACATGTGGTTAGAGCGAGCAGCTCTGACTGGGGACGCTGGCATTTTGATCAATGAGTTAATACTCTTGGCAAGAATTTGTTTAAATACAAAACTTGGCTTGTGCTTTAGTAAGGATAAAGTCCTGAGAGATTAAGGTAAGCTAACTGAAATTTGTCATGATTCAACAGCTGTAAAACTGTCTCCTACTCTAAACTACTCTAAAAAACCGTGGTGGGAAAAAGCTACACTGCTTCAATTGCGCTTAGGCTGATAGCTACTCTTTCATGCTGGAGGTAGTAAACTCTTAACTTGCTTTTTCTTAAAAAGAGCTGTAAAGCTCACACATTTAAATAACGTTGTCTTTGTATTAGAATGGCGGAAATAGGGCTTTCGTGTCTAAGTCATGAAATATGATCTTAGCAGTTGCTTTTGAGAGCGTGCCCTAGGCTATCTGCATGGCCTCCACATGCTTATACTGAGCTAAGTGAGGAGGGTTTCCTCTCTCGCCAGTATATTAGCTCCCAATATGCTAAGAGGAATATTGCTGTCAATGAGACGACCAAGCCCGCACACCCGAACTGAACTGCCGCTGCTCCGACGTGCTCCGATTGGGCTGGAGGGGAAGCGGTGACAGCAGCGGCCGCAGGGCGTGCGAGCGCGGCCTGCGAGGAAGCGGCGCGGAGCGAGCAGCTTTGGCTGGGTAAGAGAAGAGTGTTCAGCGGGATGACCGGCCATCAAACGCTAATTCCTGCCGGGGAGGTAGGAAACGCAAGGCCTCTCAGCCTGCTGCTCAGCGCAAGGCCCAGGGACCGCGCTGGCTCGCGCCGAGCACACGGTCCTTCTCCATCCCGACCGCTCCGCAGGCTGCCGCAGCGGGAAGAACAGGCCCTTTTCAGGGATAAAGCTCGCAAAACCACAGCAGCTTATCCGCCCCGAAGTCTCACTCTGCTCCCATTGAATTCATCGGGAACATCCTCATGTTCTGTTCAGTAACAGCAGGTTTGCCTATTGTATTTGTTAATACATTTGTTTATATGGTTCTGCAAATCCATTTGTTACATTTTGCGCTATAATACAATTTTATGACATACTGTTTGGAGCAATTTGGGATTTGTTTGTGGTTTTCATGCATCTGGGAAAGTCATAATATTTGCTATAAATATACTTCATCTGTTTTATTTTGGCTCCTTTGGTTTCTGCACATTTGTAACAGTGTTGGTGCTCCCACCTCATGTAACAGATGATAGCTAAAACACTTCAGTTTTGTAACAGTTAGCGCGGTTCAATTCTATCTTTCATTAAAATATATATATTTCTAATTAAATTGTTTTTGCCTAAGCTCCATTTTCATATCACTAAGGGGTAAATCTTTTTAAAAGAATAATTTATCCTTTTGGAGATTTTAAAATTTTCTTACCAAGGACAGAGAATATGTGGCCTCTGCTTTTTGGTTCATATGGAAAAGGTCATGCTTTTTCCCTAAATGCTGCCTTGCTCAAGCTCATTTTTTTTTTGGGTTGACACAGGCAGCAGATACACGTGCATGAGGCTTAGTTGAATTTCTTCTGAAGTATTGCTATAGGTATAAATAACTTTGACAAGCTTACATTAGTCCTGTAATTATTTGAATGCTCACATTTGTTTTTTACACTGTATGGAATGAAGAGAATGCAGTACTTTCCCCCCAAAACACTAATCTTAATCAGTTTAGTTGAAAATGCAAATGGAGTTTCCTTTGCTTTATTTGACTTAATGGATTGAAGAAAAACCTTTGAACAATTTAGCTGCTCACCTACCAAGGCTTTTAAATTTCCATACCTGTTTTGATAAAACATGCAAATTATGTGGAGTATTGGGAATTATTTTATGGGTTATTTGAAGTCACAGGAATCCTCTTTCAACTCTGTAAAGATTAAATAGTGCAGTAATACGTGTAGACCAAAGATATATATCACTCAGATACTCCCTTTCCTGAGATTAGACTGCTCAGGTTGCATACTCTGACAATACTGCAATTTGGGGTAAGCAAAGTAAAATTATCAGCAAAAATAGTTGTGTCCTGTTTAAAAAAAAAAATAAGAGAGAGAGAGAAATGACTGAATCCTGTCAGTGACCTGACAGTTTTTAGAGGAACTAAAAAAATAATAAAATGTGCCTATAAATAAATAAAAAGATTACTTTTAAAAACTCTTTACATTTCACTGGAAAAAAATACCACAAAGCAACATTTGTGAATTT
The DNA here is from genome assembly GCA_032275445.1 of Crypturellus soui. Taxonomy (NCBI): domain Eukaryota; kingdom Metazoa; phylum Chordata; class Aves; order Tinamiformes; family Tinamidae; genus Crypturellus; species Crypturellus soui. The sequence goes on along the minus strand of JAUBNY010000059.1, from coordinate 663,001 downwards.
GTTTCTGTAGTTTATTCAGTGTTGGCTCCAACACTTTCTAGACGGTGTGAGTTTCATAATAAAGTGTTGTTAAAGGGGGTGTGCACGCATGCATATGTCTGTGCATTTGCATCGAACGCAACAGAAGTTTAAGAGAACAATATTGCACAAAAACAAACCAGTAAATTCATTTTTAATAAAGGGAAAACAAGATGAAAGTGCTTAGTGCTATATGTTGAAAACCAAGAAAATCAGGCCTTATAAAGAACCCTGAAAAATGCTTCTACCTATTCCTTTTCAAGCTCAGCCTGA
>JAUBNY010000059.1:632475-659643 GCA_032275445.1 Crypturellus soui | reverse complement strand
CCTGCGTGTGCAGGGGGGTTGGACTAGATGACCTCTAGAGGTCCCTTCCAACCTTAGGCATTCTATGATTCTATTCTATGATTATTTTATAATTTAATTCATTTTAGTCAGCTCTTTAAATTCCTAAATTATTTCTAAAGGAAATTGTCTTCTGAATGGTTCTGAATGGTTCTTTAAATGTGCCAAAATAAAGCACATGAATAAAGAACAAGCTCTGTTCTCTGTATTAAATTGGTAGGGGTTGTTCTGGGATATAGTCCTTTGGTTACATTTACATTTTTAAAGTAGGGTTTTAGCTAAAAATGCTGAGTTTTTCTACTTTCTTATGCATATATGCATGTAAACATTTAGATATTATAGTTCATATAACTATCTCAGTTCTTAAAACCATCATGCCTAAATGTTTTCCATAATTCTGGGGTGTTTGCATCATATATATTTTATTTTTCTGCCTACTCAGCAGGAAGTGGGTTTTATTTCTCTGTTATATTACAGGAGGCACATTCAGCTGAAGACATTTGTTCTTTGTGAAGCCTGAAACTAAGGAAGCAAGCAGAAAACCAAGCTACAACCTGATTCATTGATAAGAAGGCACGTTTCTTAAATGGATTGTAGGGCAGAATGTTGATGTGCCTTTCAAAATCCCTTCTTTTTCCCCACCAGACTCACCCTCGTCCTGCTACAATTTGACCTCAACTGTCCACTCTATTTTTAGTGACTGATGTTAGCCAGTTCCTGAAATAGCTTGGAGCTCATGTTGTTTGTGCCTGATATAAAACTGATACAGGGCTGACAGAGTTTTTACATTCATGTTTCATAATCTTTCTTAGCACATACATGAAGACAGTGTCTAAGAGTGGCAGGAGACCTTTGTAAGGCTTTGCAGGTAGATGAGGTGCCCATCATTTGATGTTCATGGTCATGGTGCACCTCATGTGATCATAAAGCAAAGAGGGAAGATATTGTGACGCATCCCAATTGCTGATTTACATTTAACATGAGAGACTTTTCACTTCCTCCTAAAAGGGAATTTCTGAATAATCCTAAAGTTTAACTTCTATTCATGCAGTAAGTCCTCCATATACCCTTATACTCCACAAGGAAGCCCATAAATACAGTCTAAGATAGCAGTAGTTGTTTAGTTAGCCAATTGAGAAAACTGCTAATTTAGATAAAAGCTGTTGAAGAGCTTTGCAAACATCATTAGCATATAATTTATTTCCACAAGAGAGAAAGAATGTACATAAAAGACCATGTAGGGTATTTTTATTGATCAGTTAAATTAAAATGGGCACAGTGGGGAACAAATCAGCAAACAAAAACTACAAATGAGTCCACTATATATTTCCTGATAAAATACTCTTATCTGTAATTATGGTTTTAGTTTTGTTTGTGCTGAGGGATATAATTTTAAACATCTGGTCAGTGTTAACTTTTAAAATAAGATTTTCTTTCTTTGATATGAATTAATGCTCATTTTCAGGCATTCTAGAATTATAAATTTTCAGATTTAGAAAATTGGAATGTAGTTGTTAATTTTGGTTCTGTGTCTCTGCGAAATGCATTCAGCAATCCATACAATATTCCTGCATTCTTGTTCCTTCAGCTTTACATAGGCATAAAATACTCCAAAATGAAACTGGTTATTGAATGCAAGAACATTCAGTTTTACCTATGGAAAAGAATAAACAAGGGTTATGATAAAATATTAAAGAGGGCAAATGTAATGCTAGCTTTATCATCAAATTTTCTATGTAGCTTTGCAATCATGACTATTTTTAGGGGTGTTTTCAGTAGAAACATAACTGAAATATCATCTCTGAATTAATTTTGGAAACACCCAGCAACATTACAGGTAAGTAAAGGACAGTGGTGAAATACCCTCTGCCATTGACTGTGCAGGGAAATTTCATCAAGCAGTTTATAGGAGATGAATTTTATAGGTTATTGTAGTTGGCAGCTCTGTAACTACTCAGCAAATCTATGTCCCAACATTTATTTTATTTAAAAAGTTAAATCTTTCTAATTTGCCTTACTCAAAAGTTAACAGTGACAGCTATACCACATGCTTGAATGCAAAGCTGAATGTTGCATCATTGTAGATGCAAAAGCCTAGTGCCTCTCTCTCTGAACAGACAGTATTGATTACCTTAAATGTTATCCCAGGGGAGTGGCTTTGATTTTGAAATTTTAAGGTTAAAACCTCTTACCTCATGTTCAAAAAATGCATCTTCCAGTGTCTTTTCTCCAGTGCCGCTCCCTACGCCTTCAAACAAAGCCTTGTATTCCTAAAGGCACAGACAACCACCCACAGACAGTAGGTATTTGTGCATTCTGCTCAGCTCAGTTTCTTTGCATTACTTTATGAACTAGATTATCTCTCTGTGAACTAGGAATCTTTCTAAGCAGAACTCATGTATAGATTATACTCCTACCTAACTCAAAGCATATATTCACCAAAGGGAAAAAAAATGAACATTTGTTCTTGTATTCCTTATTGTCACTTCCTGCCACTTCAGATAGTTTAAGGAAGGCACGAGGAGAAGTGGCAGGAGGGTGACACATGACCTTTCAGGCCTTTGCACAGAAAGTGCTGGACTTTGGGTACAGACAGTTCCCAGTAGAGCCACACTGGCGGATGGAGCCAAAACCTGAACTCTGATCCCCACATGGCTGCTCGTTTTACTCCCAGTAGCCAGCTGGATTTGCTTTGTTTGCATTAATGTATTTAAATCCATCAGCCTGTTATGTCATACCAGTATATTCATACCAGTATATTCTGCAGAGATATTTTACTAAGTCACAGCACTATTGGATGTACCAGCTACTTCATTGATTCAATCAGTAATTTAGAAAAAGTGAGAAGAGAGGGAAAATGATTTTCAGAAACCCAACTTTCTTCTTATTTATAGGACCAGTAAGAAATCAGGCTTTCACTCATCTTCTGTACCAGGCCACTAATCTACTATGTCAATTACTTCATCTTCTCATTTTATGATGACTTTGGCCCAGGCGCTCTCTTAGAGACAGCAGCTTTGACATGAACCTCAATTTTGGTAGTTTTAATGAAATAGGAACAATTTCATTTCATCATGACATATTAAGTATTTGTATTTTGACTTTTTGTTTTGAAAAATTAGGTTACATACTGCATAGTAGTCTGCAATGCCCTTCACTTGCTCGTAGTCATCTGCATTGGCCAGCAGGTGTAAGCCTTCTGGGTACAGTTTTCCACAGGTTGGATACAGCTTCTCTCTGTCTTCTTTGCTCAGCTCAGTGCCAAATGAATTGATAGTGATGATAAAGGCACGTCTATCTGCTTCAAACTTAATACATAAAAGAAAGAGTAAACAGGTGTTAGAGATGCTCATTTGGAAAAAAAAAAGAAAAAAGCAGAAAAAGGGTGGCATATACATATATTTTTGGCTAACCTGTGGAAACTTTAAAAAGTGGGCTTCAGTGAATTAGAAACAGATCTTAGTGAATTTATAAATGCTTGTTAAATTTTAACTAGCAAATCAAAGGGAGTTTATATAAGCTCGGCTTTAATTCTTTGATTTTTGTATGGAAAGTGCTATCCCAACTACTTCCTTATTTCCTTAATAAGTTACCAAGATTTTAACTACAAGAAAATTTCCTGACACACACACTTTTGAAGTTATAAAATGATGCTCTTAGGTATAATAACATGTGAAGGAATGAAGAATCAATAATATTGTTCTGGGATCACTCAAAGAGTGCTGCTGACAGTAAGGGTGGAATACAAGTTTTGAAAAAAAATTCTGAATGCATATATTTGAAACTGTGATTTTATGAAGAAGAGGTAGCTTTTCAGATGCCTAGTTAAAGATTTCAAGTCTTTCAAATAAGTTAATTTTTAACACATAGAACAGAAGGATACATTTCTTCTAGCAAGTTTAGGTGCGTGTAGTATCCGTATTTTCCCTGATGCAACACACTGAAATTCATTCTGATTTCTATATCTCAGGCTGTTATTTTATGCAAGGCCAAATTTCACCTGCATCCCTACAGTGTGAATTAAAAATATACTGGTAATTAAAAATAATCACGATCAATTTTATTTTATTCTTCTGACTTGAGATCTAAACTAATTCATTTATTTTGTTATGAATTACTGTCACTTTTTAAGAAGAGTTGTGCCCTTGCAAGCTGTGAGAGTTACACACGAAAAGCTCCCAAGTGAGAAAACAGCACACACAGATTTTAGGAAGTGTGGATCAGTTCGTACTCTGTGAACTCTTGAACTGTTTTGAGGAGAACCACACTATTTTGTGTTGAGTAAGAGCACTGACAAATGCAGTTGCAACATTGTTCTACAAATTTAGCTGTTAAGCACATATTCCACGATCTCACTCCTATGTACTGGAACACATTGCAACAGGAACCCAGCTGCCCTCTGGCACTGACTTCAGAGTAAGGAAAATGAATAAACAATGGGGAAATAACAAGAAGAAAATAAGTGTGCTTGAAAAGATTTCTAGCTAATAAGTAACAGAGCCAAATTTTACTCGCCTTATTAATATGAACAGGCATATCAACGCTAGTGAAACTGTTTTGAAAAGACAAATGCTTTGCTTTTTTAACCTGTTAAAGACATGCAGATTTTATCTTTTAGGTTGCTAATGGTTTATTGTAAAACTGTGCTCAGACACAATAATAGCTAATGCAGTCTGGTTTGGGGGATGACCCTGTGGCTCTGATTTCCAGAAAACTGTGAGGCGCAGGGCCATGCCTGGAGACCGTTTCTCCAGACTGTGGCCACGTAAGGTTCTTCACACTGGCTCCCATGAAGCTGGTTTTCAGCGATTTGAGCCTTTTGATTGTCACTGGTGCAGGGGCAGGCACAGGATGAGCTTTTCCCAAATGCCTACAGCACTTAGTTTGATGCCCATGGCAGAGAGACCATCAGTGCTTCTAATGTGAAAGGATCTAGCACCGTGCTCAGCGGTCAAGGAGTTTGGGGGAGTTAAATACGTGAGTTTCATTCAGATTGGTAATCTTACCTATAAAATTACAGCATAAAAGCAACAATTCTTTTGAACAATTCATTTAAACTTCAATCTCTCATACATCGCACCATTAGCAATCTGCTGTATACGTGTCTTCAGATTATTATAACAATATAGGAAACAAAATCTTCTACGGAGTTCATCCTCCTAGTTGATTGACCTTACAGAGGATTTTTAAAGAGGCTTAGCATCAAGGAACAAACTGTTGCCATTGATAGAAAGAAAAGTTTACAACATGCTTAGACTAATATTGGTTAGTGATCTTCGCTCAATATGAATTTCTAACTGAAGATTAAGTTTCTGCAAATCCAGTCACCTTGAGAAAACATCTTTGCCCTTACCAGTCAATCTTTTTATTTTTCACAAAGCAATATCCTAAATATTTTATTTCTGATCAATTCAACTTGATAAATAACGTTTTCTTTAAAACGGGAACTGAAACGTTATGAACTGGTTAAATAAAACATGAAATTACATTCCCTTATCAAGGATTGCTTTATAAAGCCGATTTCAACTCAGCTTTCGTTTTGTGATGAGCTCTCTGGCTGATTATCTCCTTCCCCAATGCAAACTTTTAGTGCCATGTCTTAGGAGTCTAGTGAATCTTGTTCAGTCAGTTTTGAAGGTGTAAGTTTTGCTTGTCCAGAAAATGTAACTCATGGAAATAAATGAGTGATCTGGCTACTAAACTCTGCAAACAACTGCGATAAACTGAGTGAAAAACATGGAACCACATGGTAAGAACTTGAAATATTCAAAATCATCTGAAAATCAGGAATGAAAACACAGCTTTAGGAATGTCTGCATCTTTTATTTGACCTTACAAAACTAAGAAAACACTACACTTCATCATGTTGTAAAGAAGTTTGGGGGAAGGGATTTTGTTTTTCATGGAAAAAATTAATATTAAACTTTCCTGAGTTGGGAGACAAACAGATAAATGTGGAATGTTGGACCTTTCTGTAGGACACTCGTTCCAAAGGTCACTCAACTCTAACTTCAGCCATTAATTTTAATAGGAGGATAAACAAGCATGTTATGGTGCCTTATAGTGTCATGAAGTTTGAATATTTTTTATTTTTAAAGGAATTTAAAAGCAATTTTTACAGGAATTCCAGACTGTAGCTACCCCGATTTATAATTTGGGGCTAGGAGGTATAAAAACAATCAGCTTTTTAAATTTTCCTGTTTATTATACCTGGATGTTAAAGGGCAACTGTTTGAGATTAGTGATCTATTTATTCTACTCTTTTCTCTGTTACAGAAGCTCACTGAAGCTCACTTCTGTCTGGCAATGGCCTGGATGCCTCTCTACTTGAGAGGTAAATATTATCCTAGAATCAAGTTTTGCAAATGGAGAAAGAGGGAACGGAAGAAACAAAGTAAATCAGCTACAGAAACATTTTGGAATGCTCTAGTTTGCAAAGAGTAAACTTTTCTCACCTCAAGGATAGGCCTCATTACCTCTGCTGTCGTACCTCCTTGTTTTTCACAAAACTTGTAGAATGCCTCAAGATAAGACTACATGAAAGAAGAAAAGAAATATTTTAAATATTACTTAAGACCCTGTCTAGCTCAGCCCTTTAGTCATAAGCTCCATTTCTAAATATGCCCATTAATGTGGATAACTCTATGAATTTAAATTCAAATATGTGCTTACTAATGTGCTTTGCTGGATTGAAGGTTGGAATATTAAAATGTAAATATCTTGTTCTCACAAAATGGGTAACATCTGAAGGGTGTTATAGGGTAAATATTGTGCTTTCTTTGCTCCCTAAAGAGGGATCGCCTTTGGCTGCAGACTAAGCAGATGGCTGAAGGAAACTGCATCATCATGTGGAGGGGGGCACTTGGGTGCCCGCCACAGCTGTGGGGCCAGCGCTGCGAAGCTGCACAGACTAATCCCTACTGTTCTACCCTTCAAAACCCTGGATTAGGTCAGAACAGCGAGCAAAGCTCCCAGAGTAATGGTCTGCAGAGCCCTCTACTCTAGCAAGGATCCTGCCCTGTGTACCCAGTTCAATAGAGCTGTTCAGTGAGGGCCAAGTGTCAGAAATGCTGCAGGTCCCACCACCCAACACCACCTTCCCACAAAATACTGTCTTAGGGAAGAGTTACAGTGTGAAAATGCATTTGCGTTCGCACAAGCTTATTAAAAGAAGCTCTCGTTAACTGTGCAATTAGGGAAATCTTAAATAGAAACATCACAGTGGGAGTCTGCAGCATGGGATTGGCATTAAGCTCTGGACAGTGTTATCCAGAGCTCAAATATAACTGATCATATTGGTAGCTGGCACTAAATTGAAGCAGAAGAGGAAAGAAATGTGAATAATTTAAAAGTGTTTGCAAATTGATCCCCCTGATACTTAGAAGAGTGGGGAGAAAAAGTTAAAAATGAAATTTAATAAGTGTAAATAGGAAGTCATGCACACAGAAAATAAAAATTCAAGTTGTATAATGGAAACAAATGGCAGTTTTATGCTACGTGAGGGGAAACTAGAAGGCTTGGGCTTAACTGATATTCTTATGAGTAACAGGAAGTAGCAGAATATTTAAGAAGCAAATATTGTCTTGAGAATTTATAAACATCACTCGTAGAATCAAGGGAAGAATTTTTGTCTTTCAGCCTGGTGCTGATCAGATCCCTGAAAGAATTCTGTCTGCAGGCTGGGGCATCCTCTGTGAAAGAAATATAGCAAAGAATTCAGAGAAAATGTGCTGGGCGGAACCATTAAGAGAATAAAATATGCATTGCCTTGAAGGAGACCGTGCTAAGAGTATTGACCTTTATGCTAATATTTGCAAGGTACTTTGAAAATGCAAGGCACATACTAGATTCACACTCAGCTGTGCTATAGCAGTACTAAGGATAAAGGGAAGGAAAAAGAACAAAAATATAAATGAAACAAAGCCCTTAATTAAAAAAATGTCATGTAGCCTCAAAGTAATTAGAGCTTTTCAAATCGCATCTACTTTTTATAAATTAAAATAAATTCTAGTCAAAAACCCACTTAGGATCACTTAGGGGCTAGAAGTTCTATGGCATTTTGTGGGTAACTGAGTTATTCATAAGCAAATGGATTTGGATATCAGCCTGGCATCTAAAGCATTTTCATTAGTGAGATATTAAATTAGAATTTGGAGGCAGATCTAAATTTTGGGAACTATCCAAACACTGGACTAGTTCTCAAGGGAGCTGAATTTGAGTCCTGGGCTTGTCATCAGCCAGGTGACCTTAGACAACTTGCTTCCTCTCACCAGGCTTCTGTATCCCTATTCATGAAACAGAGATAATGAAGCTGACCTCCTTTTCCGAGGCACTTTGTAAAACCCAAGTATTTTTGTTACATTGCAAGTACTTGCCTTGTACAGTTTGTTGCGCATTATTTCAACATTCATTTCATCCAGGTCATTTTCAGACAGACAGTCTTGAAAGAAAGCAGCTGAAAGCAGAGTTTATTATATTACAGTATAAATCTACATGCTGATATTATGCATCTCTTATCTACAGCCATGCACCAGTGTGTAACTAAAGGCCTGAGATTTCTGGTGCACAAGAAAGAGTGATGTAACAGCAACAAAGAGAAATCCTCTTGATTTTCCCCTTATCCTCCTATCCCCTTCTGCTAATGAGAATCCGCAGTGAGGGGACTCAATCAAGGCAGCAGCCAGAGAACATGGGGTAGGAAATGCTAATGAAGGCCCTAATCTCCTCTGAATTATGTGGTTTAGGCATTAGTGGGATTTTCTAGGGAGGAACATGAAACATCCTTTTTGCCTTAAATCATACAGGTATTCTGCGTTTTTTTAAGGAGAATCCTCTTTTCTAACTCTTCCTATTTTAGTATGTGTTCAAATTGGGGAAAGGTGATAGGATGCAACTAGGAAAGGGCACAAGCTTTGACCTTGACCATCTGTGCTTCTAGCTCCTCTAGAAAGCTGGCTAAAGAGCAGGTTTTTGAACAGAGAGACAAGGGATGAAGTTCATTTGTGCAGTTGGACCTCTTAAAAATACTGCATTCTTCACTAAAACAAAGCTATGCTAATCCCTCGCTGTTTGTTGTAAGCCGTGTCATAAGAACTAAATAAATGGCCTCCTGAGGCAAACAAAGCTGCATCAGAGAGAACACGCTCCCAGAGAGCAGCAAAAGGAGATACTGCTTAGACAAAGTATGCAAGCCTGGCCGTGTTTTGTGGTCTGTTCCCTTTGTACTCTCCCAGTATCCCCAGTTATTCTATTATGCATGCTAGAAGGCAGTTCCTGACAGTTCTCTTTAGGATCTATTTATAGACCTGTTACACAGGAATTGTATCATCTTTTTTTTTTTTTTTAATGATGCTACTCTCTGCCTTTAGCAATATCTGGAGCAACAAATCCAAGGAATTTACTACCACCTGTGTAAAATAGCATTTTCCAGACGTAGTTTTAAACTATCTTTCTGCTGGGATCTTGTCTCCTGAAGTAGATTGTTTGATCATTTTATCCACCACCTTTATGACTTTGCAAACCTTGGTCATGTCTCCGCAGCCCTACATCTCCTTAGTTTTTGTTTTCTTGTTTTGGTTGTTGCTGCACATTGAGCACCATTTCAACTAATGTGATAAAATAATTCTAACTTTCCCTCTGTTTTGGTTTCAGATTTCATCCTTCAGGGTAGGGGGATTATCTCTGTGATTCAATCATAGATCCCAAGAGATCCCAAGAGATGTAGTCTAGTCATTTAATGTTTATTAGTAACTATATACTTCTTGATCCTTAGTGAAGTACAGGTAAGATTTCATCTTGCATATTTTATAGATGTAGGGGTTGAAATATATATATGGATATTTTAAGTCAACGGTTACTTTGGCCATAAAACAATATCCATGCACTTTTCGAGAGCAGCATATTTCATCTGTGCATAGCTACCCAAGGCTGATACAGAATCTGTTAATAAATGTTACAGAAAATGTCCAGAACACCACTTCAGAAGTGCTTGATCCAGTTTATCAGCCGATTATTCATAGGTTTTTAGGTTACCAGAACACAAAATGCAGAACATGTAATTTATTTTCAGATATTCTTAAGAAAACATAAGGAGAAGATTCAAGAGCCAAGTAAGAAGCAATTTAATGTTCCTACCTAATGGCGTGTCAACCAAAATTGCATTGAACAGCTCAGTGGGGTTTGAGGCAATGCTGACTGCTTCCATTTGCTCAAAACTCCCCAGTGGATGGCACTTGGGAACAAGTTCAGCTATAGGCCGCTGATGTAATGTCCCAGTTATTAAAAGAATTACATTGTCAATCATATAGCTGTATCTGTATTTGAAAGAAAAAGGAAAGTAAATGAGTCTTATTTTTATAATGAGTTTTGCTTTGAAAAAGCATAAAAGAAAAAAATAACTGAAAATTACTAATAAGCCTACAGTCAGAAATGACTCAAGTATTTGAAGGTTTGTCAGTTCTCTGAATCAATATCTCACTTACCAAAAAAGAATGAAGGTTTTAAAATGCCAAGTAGGTAACATTATTAACTTTAAACAATATGACCAGTCTAGGAGAAGGTCAATTTTATGGTTGAGGAAGCTAAAATATAAATATAATAAGCACATAGTTGTAAAATAAGTGTTGATCTAGTAAGTGGAAATGAGTGCAAAATGCAAATCACCTGAACTAGCAGCTTTTTCTAGTTTGGGAATTTTATTATTTCTTACCGCCCATTTATACAGAGGAGAGTGCCCTGGAAACTAGGCCCTAAAACTGTTCATGCAAACAGACCAAACTTACAGTTTTCTTCTCAGTCAGTTTTAAATACCCTCCTGCGAGGGGCCTGTGAACAGATCCTCACAGATCCATCAAGTTTTCCATCAACTTATTAGTTTTACCATCAGAGGGCCTGATCAGAGTTTTGTCAGTAGCTCAGAAATGGAAATGCAAAACTCGTTCCCTTGGGATACTTATAATACAGATGCAGAGCTCCCGCTGGCCACTGATTCAGAGCACAGCCAGGGAGGCTACAGATGATTTCACAAACAAAACCTGAAAGGGGGAACTAGAGTTATGTAGCTATAAGGAGATATGTAAGGATGTAGTAATTGTGTTAAATAACTTAAACAAATGTCTCCATTACTGGAAAACAGCAGGGCGCAGAGTGTGTGCGCGCACATGTGTACACGGCAGAGCAGTGAGCACGAACACAACATTGTCAAAATTTTCGTATTTTCCCTTTCATTTCTCCAAATGAAAACATAAACATGTACGCCTACAGGTTACAGCTGTCCAAGGGCAGGCTTCAAGAACTTGGTTCTTGAATAGCCTAAAACTAGTCAGGCACATTTGACTAAAAAATAAGATTAACGATAGTTGATTTTGTTGTCAAAAAAAAATAGTCTCTGAAAGTAACTTGGAAAGTCCGGTAATATAGCAAGAGGAGCAAGCAGTTCTGTAAAATATCCCACTGACCTTTCAGTGTTGTTAGACTGCTATAAAGTAGATCCCTGTTCTCATTAATATGCTACCAAAGTCATTTAATTAAAATTTTATCTGTTTATATTTGTACTGAGAGTAGATTTTTCTGTTCATCTGACATAAAACATCTGACACAAACACAGCTACCTGGATATAAGTATCTTGTTATATACAGCATATAGTTCCTATTTTTAACGTTTGAACGGTATGAAAGGTATGGTAGGTATGTGTTGTCTTTACCTCCTTTAAACAAAATCTAGAACTTGCTGCATGCCTGGGAGTTTAGGTCATGTATTATACATTGAAATCCTTGCTCTAGATCATAATAGATCATAATAGTCTAGTCGTCCAACAGTTTTCATTTTTGCCAGCTCTCTGACTCAATATATTTGAAAATTTTAACTGTTTTTCTCATCCCATACCACTACTTCTGCCTGTTCACATAGAGGAATTATGCTTTTCTTCTCTTTTTTTATAATAGTTGCAAAGAAAACAGCTCTTCGTAAGTATATCAGAGTACATTTTAGTAAATAGTTTATGGAAATATTATAGTATCAAAGAAATTTTGTGATTTGTGAAACTTAATAGAAATTATTACACATAGAAATGTGTAAGACACATTTACCGTTATTTCAACCCCTTGTTGCTTTTGGTTTGAATCTCTAATGTAAACCCAGTGGTAACATTACTTACGTGATAAAGTTCAGAAATGTGGCGAGTGGTTCAAAAGCGTGGTTCCTGAAGTAGTGGAATTCCGTGAGCAGCTTCGCTTTCAGTTTGTCGTCAATGGTGGAGATGGTGAGGGGGCCAGTCTCATTAGCCAGGAAGTTGCCATAGTCTGTGGTCTGCAGATGTAACTTCAGGTCTAAAATTAGAGTCAAGGAAGATCACAAGAATAAACTGTCATTATATTATTTCCAAACCAAATAGAATAACATTTCAAATGTTCACTCTATGCCATATTAAAGGCTTGATCTAGTGAAAAGTTTTTGTTGTGAATTTGTGAATTTTGTTGTGGATGCCACAGGAAAGGACAAAAAATTTATCCTTTTGTTAGACATTTTACTGGCAACTTAAACTTCCGGTCAGTCACACCAGACACAGTATTCATTATTGCTGTCCCTAGGCCTTTCCCAGACAGGTTTGTTCAATGTTTTGATTTCATTGATTTATTCAGGGCACCATTATGGCATCATTATAATCCGTGCTAGTCATTTTGCGTCACACTCCTATGGACCATTAGGTATCAATAAGTATTATCCTGTGACTTGTTTAAAACTCATGTAAGTCTGTAATGTTACTGAGCTACCCGGATAAAAGCGAGAGCACATCTTGCCTGGCTCAGACTCAGGGCTCCAAATGAGCTCTGCAGCAGAGGGCATGAAAGGGCACAGTTTCGCTCTCCTAACATTTCTGTTTAGGCTTTGTCTAATTTATGGTTGCTATTAGCACATCCTAAGAAGCTGTTTCAGAAACTTGGGTTATCATGACACATTCTGTCTGTGCTTCCAGCTCTGGTAACTAGAGAAAAAAATGAGTTGATAAGACAAGGTCAGGACAAACTTTTGTAATAGCAAAGAATTCCTTTGATAAATTCCTCTGCCAGCCATTTTCTACCATGAGGCAAAAATAAAGATTGCAATCAATTCTTAGTATTCAAACCAATTTAGCATTTCCTTTTAGAAACCACTGCACTATTGCAGAATTGTCATTTGCCAAATGCCATATTAAAATTATTGTAAATTATAGATTGGGATAATGCTATAAGGATTTGGTGTTTGTAATGATTATATTTTCAAATAAAATCTGAAGTGATATTTAGGGAAAAGAAAAATAACACTCCCACTAGATGAATTAAGGGCACATCTGCAAGAGAAGTTAATGTGCTGTTAGCAAGTGGAGGGGACGGATTTATTAGCATGTTCACTAGTCTTCACTAATTCCCCATGTGGACACTTTCTTAGGATGCAATAAAGTTGCCTATCCTGAGACTTAATGTAAAGTGACTAATACAATGAAAATTCAAAATCTTAGGACTCTAACTTATTTAGATATATCCTAGAATTTTGTGTGCAGGTTGGCTGCCACTTGAGCTCATATTAGTGATTACGTCAACACAGGCTTTTGGATGGGACAGCCTTACCTACCTAACGCTCTGGAACTGCTGGAATTTCTTTAGATCTCTCTGTACTAAACGAATGCAATCAGCGTAAACTAATTGCTTCTCAAAATTATATGGGTCCCTAGACCTTATGATAAAGCTGTTGACAAAACAGAATGCAGGTTGTTGTGCTTCCAAAGGCTAGAGACAGATACTAGGAAATAGTCGTAGTTTCTGTACAGGTTCTTTTCCCGGAGAAGAAAAAGAATCCAAATATGAAAAAGGAAAACTACTTAATTCAGGAAAGAAAGATAAGAAGATGAATCAAATAAAAATGCAAAATTATGCTTAGAAACAAGACTGTGTAAATATGTTTTTAAAAACTCACTAATTTTTATATCACATTTACATTTCCTGTGAAAAATGATAATTTTTCTTTCTCTTTTCATTGCAAGGAAAGTAAGAAAATCTGACATATGGTGGGATTAGAGTATTCTGCCTCATCTCATGCATAGGGCTGGAATTCCAGCTTTGATCTGTCTCTTTCAAATGAAATACCTCCTTAGAGCCACACTCATTAAATGCATTACTGACACTGTTGTTTTCAGAGCTTTAGTATCTAAAGCAGATCACAAAACCCAAATATCACCCACCAAAACTGCCCATTCAGAAGTACATTTAACATTGCTGATGAGACCAATGGAAAACAAAAACAAATGATCAAGAACTGTCTGTCTCTGACAAGACTACTACTGACCTCACTCTATGATTGACTGAGAACCCCTACCAAAATATAACACATGAAAAATATTAGCCATAAAAAGATAAAATAGCCCTGCCTGGCTCTAAAAATCTACAGAGGAAATATTATGTCCATGAATATTGGATCAATGACCCTGCCTTTCTATGTCCTGCTTTAAAGAGCTATTTTTCCTAAAGACTTTAAAAAATGATAACATGGACAGCATAAGAAACAATATTCAACCCTATCTTATGTACCAATTGAGAAAATAGTAATCAACAATCTCTAAAAGCATGTGAGATCAATCAAAAATGTCACTGTCAGAGTTCAGACGAGAGTGCAGTTCAGAGGCTGCTCCAGCAGTATTAAATTATAGTCTCTTATGGCAGTTGGCATAAATAAGATCATATTTCTGGCGACTTCAACACAGTAAGACATATGGACTAGTAACATAACTTGGTGACCCAACAAGAAAAATGCCTGACAGTCACAGCGGCTTCAGACATTTCTTTCCAGCAAAACTTTTCATTGGTGGTAGCTGCTCCCTTATCTCCACGGTACTAGAGATCTATACAAGAGCCTGTGCTCAGAAGCCCTAGGAAAGAAAGGTCTTGTACTTTGGGTATCAGTATTATTGTCATCCATTTCCATTATGCATCATATGCATCACGCAATCTTATATAGGAAATTTATGACTTCAAATCATGTGATTTTAAATCCAGTCACAACACATTTTACTTGATTAAAACAGCAGCATATTTAAGGAAATTAAGTCTTAAGCAGATAGAGGCCAGTTTAAGATGACTGCAGTTAAGATTTTTTCATCATATCAATGAGAAAGAAAAAGTTACTGCAAAATTTGAACAAAGCGTTAACCTGGTCCTCCCTAGAGATGAAATGTTCCTTCCTCATCAAAGGTGTGCAAAACCTTGGCATCCGGTCTGCCTTCTCGCTTGGGTGACCACCTCACAGGGGTTTTCATCCACCCCTGTGTGCTAAGGGCAATGCATGTGGACTGATCTCAGTGCTGCAGCCTGCCCAGGAGCTGCACAGAAATAATAATAATTTAAGCAAGCCCTGGAGGATGTCTAAATTAAGGCCTCTTCTCCTGTGTGGCCCAGAATTGAGAGGACGCAGTGGTATCTTATGCTGGTTGTATTCTCCTTTTGTTCTTTCTCTCACTGTCATACTTACCCTGTGATTCACATGCAAATATAAAGTTCTAACCTACAGCTTTCTTGTGGTTCTTCTATACTGACATTATGGTTTCCCCTCTAGAGATATCAAAACCACTCTGAAATTAAAAGATCTTTTAAATTCTATTTATGGGCTACTCAGGGTGGTTTTGATTTTGTTTCTGCTTGCTTGTTTTTCCATACTTATAATATTTTTAACTTAGACCAGTTTCTGTGGTCTGGTTCTATACCACAAACTACACAGTGGAGTAAATTTATTACCTTTGAATGTGAATACAAGGACTGAAGATACTACAGGAAAGCATGATAACACTGCAACACAAATGCACCTTCTGAATAGGAAACAAGGTACAACATATGCATACAACTCCTTTTTTACTTTAGAGGTGAGGACCTGTGTTTTTAGCGCACTGTATACTAGTGATGCAAGTTCAGTGTTACATCATATACATATAAATAGAGATGTGGATATTCAGCTCCATATATAAGTTTAATAATTCTCATATTTTAGTTATAAATAATACATTTGGCAGTTAAGTGATTGGAACCTGATAGTTAACTAAAAGAATTAGAAAAATATCCAATGGAGGGAGGCAGAGATATTCTGTAGCTAAACAGAAAAAAAAAGAGAGAAATGATAGTGAGTAGCAGAGATATGCTTAGATGGGTTGATAAAAGCAGCAGTTTCTGCTGCTGTAAAGGATTTGTATGGTAAACTAGGATGAAGATTAGAGTAAAGAAGGCTACAAAATCAAGAAATGTCATTCTTTATGCTACAAATCTTATTTAGAATATGACCTTATCTCTCTATTGCAATCTGTTCATAAAGTACTACACATACCCTTAATAACCTTGAAAGTTTGTATATCTCAACAAAGTTTGAAAACCACTGTACATGTCTTTCTTGTAAAATGAGTTTTCTGTTTTCTTTCGGAAATGATGAATAAATATCCTTTTTTAGATTTTTTTAAAAATATTCATTTTTTCCTCTTTTCTCTTATTGAGCAATAACCAGGAGTCTTTGAGTCACCTTTTTTTTTTCAGCTTTTGGAGTCGTTTATTGGTGACGTTATCTCCCGAGTTCTCCCGCTCAGAGAAATTGAGTGAGGGCAAGAGTTTAATAATTTCGTTATTCTGTCCTTCATATCTCTCACAGATATTTTAAGTTCGATTAGTAGCTCAAGAGGAGCATGTAAATTCATTAAGTAGGATTTTTGACTTAAAGAATTAAATATAAAGCAAGAATGTCCTTAAGTTGCATAGTTCGTAATTGTTAGTACAAGGTTACTCTCAGATTTAGTCAAGCTGACTTAAAGAATAGGTTTCAGAGCAAGAGCGAGTGGTCTGTGTAAATGCCTACATGTCCAAACTGCTGTTTCACCAAATGGAGAACTGATTCCGCTTTCCAGCGCACCAGATCAAGTAGGAATGTACATTTGATCAGATAAATAAATAGCTCTGTAGACCCCACCACCTCCTGTGGTTCTACTTCTTCTTTAACTGTGAGAGGCACTTTATCCACCTCACAGGTAGATATCTATTTTAATCTGCAAGATTAATGGCATGCAGCCTTCCCACACTTATTTAGGGGTTATTATTATTTATTTAGTTTTCTATATTATTTAGTTTAGAGATTAGAAAACCTTTTTAGAAAGCCCCTAAACTCTGTCTATGTGGATATCTTCAGGCCTTGCACTCATCTTCCCAATTACATCACTGCATATACAAAGCAACTGATGTTTAAAATGGTCAGGTCTAATATTTCTCCTTGCTACATTTTCAAATGAATGTACATATACTGCATATTTGAGAAATTATTTTCATGTACAACTATGGGTTTTATTTGGATTCAGGGGAAAAAAATATGTTTCTTTAGAAAGGCTTTTTTTTTCCTTCTGTTGCATTTCTTCCTGCCAAGTATACAAAGGTGTGTCATATGATTCTCCGTAAAATCTGTCTTCACCAGGCTGTGACCGGTCTTGGCCAAAGAAAGCTGTTTTGGAAACAACTGTGTGTTCCCTTTGTGACTGTGACAAGGTCACCTTCAAAAAGCTTTTTTAGATGAACAATAGTTCATTTTATCTTTGTGAAGTCTAGTTTTCTCTTCCTGCTAAGCAGAATATCTTCTATTGCTCTAACATCTATTAAGTAATAAAATACTAAAATTATATATTTTATATATATTTGGTGTTGAACGGTAATCTTTCAAAAAGATGTTGTCAAATATTTTAGACAGCTGAACTGATACGAAACTCGGATATTTGCACAAGTCCATAGCACGATTAAAATACATGAGAAAATACATGAGAAGGTTACCAATCTCAGAGGAATTGTGTGCATAAATTTTCCAAAGATTAGCAATAAACTAGAAAATCTGATGACAGAGGTTGCATTGGAAAACCTAGCCTGTATCATCCTAGAGTAATATCTATGGAAACCTAATAACCTAATTTTGAGAGCAATTTTTAAAAGGAAATCAGCATTATCCATATCTTTGAGATAAAGTGGTCAATATTTCAGTCTTTTGCCTTCCATTCTGCACAGGTCTAAGCAACGGCATTTCATCTGAAGTAAGATAATCCAAGGGACTTACCTTCTAGTGTCTCACACTGTGCTAAATTGACATAGTCTGCACTTGTCAAGATCCCAGCTTTGAAACCTCGGACCAGACCCTCCAAGTAGCCATGGTCCACGTTGAAGTAAAACTCTGAGTATCCCGGCATGGAGGAAGAGATGTAATCTCTCTGTTGAATACTTGATGTTATTGAATATTTGCCACCAAGGCTTACTCTTCTTTTTGGAAGGAGTGACAAATAGTCACTGATTCCCAGCCAGCCTGCAGCTGTGTTTTACTAACTAGTTTCTTCCTGTTTCTTGCTCCTAGTACAGTTCCAGTATAACCGATGCTTACACAACACCACTTAATCAGCCAGACAGTAAATCCGACTCCCTCCTGTCAGAGCCAGAAAATGAATCTATTATTGCTGAAAGAGAAGCCAGAAAGGGAGTATAAGATTTAACCATTGCTTATGGGAATGCTCTGAATTTGACTGAGGCAAATAAAAGCGTGTTAAAAAATATGATGTCATGTGATGGTGATGTACTCATGTGATACATGAGTACATATTGAAAAAATATGTCTGCACTAGAATGGTGGCTTGTGGTGGAACATGGCCTATCTGAGGAATTTTGATAGTTTTTAAGTGTCTATTTTTTACATTTTTGATTGTTGTAAATTGTCTATAAATATTTATATAAATCAATAAATAAATTTACAATTAATAAGAATTTTCTACTAATTAGAGGAAATGTTAGATTCTGGTCAGATTCCCTTCTGGTTAGATTCCCTCTGGTTAGATTCCCTTCTAAATTGATTAGCAGGTGTAATACATGCCTGGGAGTTTTCACAGAGTCGCTGAATCACAGAATGGTTAAGGTTGGAAGGGACCTCCAGAGATCATCCAGCTACGGTGCGGCTGGAAGGCTACCAGCATCTCAACCCCTTGGCTCAGTGCTCAGTGCTTGAGCACTCGGTGCGTTGTGGAGGCTGCAGACGCACTGCTTGGCTCTGCCCTTGACCTGCTGCATTCAAACACGGCCATGAGGAGGGCTGCAAGCTGGTGGTCGTGTGGCCACCTCATGCCGATGTGACCCACGTCCAGACCACTTCAGCTCTGGGGACAGCAGGGCTCTGCAGGCTGCAGGCTGGAGACCAGACGACAAGGAGCCCTGGTGCCTTGGTGCTACTGCCCGTCTCCTCCCAGAAGCAGCCAACCTGCTGGCTGCGGGGTTGGTGCCTGGGTCCTGCTAGTGGTCGAGAAGTGCCTGGGAGCCTGGGAGCCACCAGAAGTGCCTGGGAGCCTGGAAGTCACCAGACCAGCCAGGCTGAGCCAAAACCATAATCCCACTATTCTCTGGAGGTCACATTTAAAATTATTTAAGGCAGATGGTTGAAACTGCATCTGTAACCACCTGTAGAGGATATGACAGCATCTAGAGATTTAAAAAATCATATGCTCAGGTATGTGAAGTGTAATTTTGTGGGAGTTCAAATGGTGCCTAAGCAGTTGGAGGCTGCTTCTTGAACATTAGACTTTTAGAATTTTATGTAAGTCAGGTTTTAGCACTGCAGAGTTACCTCAGCTAAAGAAGAATGAGACAGATCACATTCAGTCATAGACCCATTAAATCATAGAAATAAAACAATTTATTTTTGTCTCCCAAGTCTGCACATTTGCAGTGCTCAGAAACTCCTGTTGTAACAAAGTGCAAGAAACAGACAAAAAAGTTTACCAATAAATTTTTAAAATACCGAGGCATTTTTTTTCAGGATATAATACCACTGACAGTGATAATACATCCTGAAAAGAAAGATATATATGTCAGTATATCCTACTGATACATAAAGATATCCACATTTTAAATTAAACACACTTTTTTTGGTGTGCTGTCATTGTTCTGGCTTGTTTGGCTCAAAAACGTCTGGTATTATTTTTTGCAAAGAAAATACATGAGGAAGAAGGATTACTTTGGAGACTTACTTTTGTGTACCCTAAGAGCAGTACTTGCTTTTAACACGCACATCCCTAACGTGTGTGTTACACAAACAAGTAATATGTCCCAGCAGCTGCGCTCAGGCCTCCCCCAGCTGCAACCATGTTATAGCAGAATAGGGAGCATATCCAGCTGGTGGCAGTCCAAGGTTATTTTGCTGAAGAGCTTCCAAACCTTCAGAAGGCAGAGCCAGTGCAGAAATGGCTTCGCAACACAGCCTAAATATAGTAAGGTTCAGGTCATGTGAATAATGGCAGGTGCAAATACTGCGACCACGGACCCTCCAGTGAGGAAGTTCTACCGCTGGGCCCTACATGTTCCCTGGGGACAATTAGTGAAGCATTAACGCTGAACCACGAGGTTCAGGAAGTTCTTTTTTTTTTTTTTAAAGACTTCATGAAATAGGGAGAACTAGGTTAAACTCTTAAGTGATTTTATTTGCTGAGGGTTAACATGTCTCCTGTTATGATCTGGACAGACAAACTTAATTCAAAAAAGCAGGAAGTGCTCAGTTCTCTGATTTCTATTAGAAGGGATATTTATGAAAAGCAAGAGCTTCAGCTGTGATTTGTAACAGATGCATATAAAAATTTAGCTAATGGACTAACTTTGCACAAATTCTTCAATGAAATGAAATCAACCGCTGTATCTGCTGTAACTTCTTATAATTAATGACTAATAGTATATGATTTCTTTAACATTTTGTGGTTGATGGTTCTCATAAAACAGTTGCTGGTACATAGTTCTTTATATTAATGAACTTTCCATATTTTTATAAAGCTGTAAATTGCCTTTAATTCTCATATTATAGTACTTTCACTTATTAACTTTGTGGAGCTCAAAGGTTGAGATATTTTTAAAAAATAAACAAATACTGATAGCATGCTCAAGAGGAGAAGTTAATTCAG
Source organism: Crypturellus soui (assembly GCA_032275445.1). Taxonomy (NCBI): domain Eukaryota; kingdom Metazoa; phylum Chordata; class Aves; order Tinamiformes; family Tinamidae; genus Crypturellus; species Crypturellus soui. The sequence goes on along the minus strand of JAUBNY010000059.1, from coordinate 638,662 downwards.
GTTTAGCAGGATTGGCAACAGAAAGCTGTTAAACTTGACAAGCAGAGTTTAGCTCTTGACACTCAGTTTCTGAGAACCCATGAAAATAAACATATGATATTTTACCACAAGAGGTCATTGTAACACTGCTGCAAGTCACCTTGGTTCAGTTTATTCACCTCCACCAAAAGAACGACATTTGGAAAGAAATATATTTTGGGGTTCTTGATTTGTTTTTCACTAATGCAAAGTTAATAATAAAAAAAATGTATTCTGTCTATCTACTTTGAATTGCAAAACAAAATATTGTACACGGACTTTTTACTGTAGTCACAGCACTTTTTTTTTTTTTTTTGAGCTTCCCTTCTTTTGTTTTCTGGGAGATTTTTTTTAGCTCCCAACCACGAGGTTTATACTGAGGAGCAAATGACGAAGACTCAGCAGAGCACTGAGTAAGTGGTGATTTTGCAGTGGAATGGTGACCTTAAATCATGTGAATTTGCAAGTAGGGTTTTTTTTCATTAAAAGTACTTAAAGATGCTATTTTTATTTGTCGTGATATCTCATTTGGAAGTTTATTTATAATAGCTTTAGAAAGGCAGACCTGTGCTTATACAGTGGGTTTGCTTATCCAGAAGCAAAATTTATTGAACTCTTGATTGTGCAATTGCTTGCACAAACAATTAATGTTACATGTACCAGCTTCACTCTTATCTATACGCACTGCTGTTTCATAGTGTGGGCTAAACACCTTTCCTTGTCAGTGCGTACTTTGTGCTCTAGCTAGCTAGAATGCACTAGCGTGGGGAGCAGAGTGTCAGCTACAGCAAGCAAGCTTGCACCGTTCCCTGTTCCTGAGATCTGCTGACCTGCACTCAGTTAGGAAGTAAATATAGTTGTATCTGCGAATGCTTAAAATGTATGAAAATTGACTACAATTATAGTCTGTATCTATACAGGCATAATCCAGCTGCCAGACTCCCTAGTTATTTTTAAGCATGCTAAAGGTGCATTTCCACACAGAGCTTGATAGCTCAGCCCTTCTATACAACATGCAGGATTCTTCCACTGAAAAATTGCCGATGCATATAGTTCTAAAAAACCAGTCAATTTACACCGTCTTTGCTGAGATAAGTCATCAGTTATGTCCCCAAGGTTCCTATCGCTCATCTAGCATTTGATTAAATTTGCATAAAATGCACCTTTTCTTCCTAGCCCTTATTAGAAGCGTAACTTTGATACTGGTTTCCCAAAGATCACTCACTCACTGATGATATAAAATATCAAAGAGTTTCCTTTTCCCTGCCTGTGCCTTCAAAAGAAAATCCAGTGGGACTCTCCACAGGTCAGCGGGCCTCTTGTTTTTCTGGTCTTTATTCAAGGAATTACAGGCCAGCACAATAAGGAGGATTTCATCAGGAGCTAGAGGAGTTGGCCTGTGGAGAGAAGCCAGCGGAAAATCATTGCCAGGAGGTGTAACTCCCCCAGAAGGGAGATTGGAGAGAATTAGCAGAGCTCTGGGATGCTTTCACAAGCAAAGCTGGAATTTTACAAAATTTACATGCTTGCAAAATTGACTGCTGCAGGGTGCAGTAATTTGGGGCTGACTCTCAAGTGAGCTCAGCAGCCTCCTGCAAAGAGCTGAAGTTCTGTCTAATTCTAACAAGGGTTGCAAGAAACCACGTCCTGTCTTTAAGGTCATATGCCCTTTTCTGCACAGTGTCATGTCTCTTTTATATTAATCTTAAGTTTTAGTCCTCCTTTTGGTAAGTTTCTATGTACGTGAGCACCATTTTCTCTTCTTTGTGGAGCAGTGATTCCATATGACAATATTGAAAGCCAACAGGCAGGGTATTCAGGTTCCTTCAGGCTATCAAGATCTAATCCTCACTATATGATGGAAACAAAACAAAGATGATAAAAGTTTAAAATAAAGTGCACACACAACTCAGCATGAAATGCAAAAGGTCCAGCACTTTCCCCTGCTTCAGCTTTGTGCTGTGCCATTGCCTGCACACTCTGAGGACTGAACTGGGGGGGTTCACTATTCCTCAGCTCCGTAACTGTTTCAAGCACAAATACAACTAGTTGTAGCTTCTTTGCTAAAAGACCAACTGGCCATTAATATCTCTTTTTGACTGGTAACTTTATCCTCTTCAAAAGCCATTTGATAGATACACATGAATGAAGAATACACCCTACTGTTAATGTTAAGCCAATGGTAGGTTACTGAGGGATCCTCATTTCTTCCTGCATAAACTTAGCAACCAGCGTGACTGTGAGTGTAGTACATTGCCCTGTGTGTCACATCAGAAGTCTGCTCTTTTTGTCGCAGATAATTGCAAACCTCATTAGGAGACAGAAATGGGACTGGAAAAAAAGGACTCTGCTGTACTTTGAAGCTGTAGTTCCTTAAACTGTAGAGTTGCGAAATATTAACTTTTGGATATCATTTAAATGCATTTGTACATTATATAAAAAAAATCTCACATAAGCTATCATTGCTAAAATACAAGTTTAAAATTAAACATATGGATAATTACTTTTAGTAACAATATCTATTGGCTTAAACACTGATATAAATCATTTTACCAAATGGAAAATTTTTACTATTATTAGGATTTGTTGTGTTTTGTTGCTGTTTTTGCTAACTGTCATAATCATCTATCCAGATTCTTATTTTTTTCCAAAGGATTCTGGAAAACAGGATAAAAACTCAAACTGTATCGGATAGGTTCTGATTGTGACTTGAGAGAAAAGCAGCAATTACACAACACATTAAAATCAGACATGGAATGAAAGAGAATAAAATTCTCTTCCTTTCTGCTGCTATTGTATGATTCTGTTATTTTAAAATTGTTATCTAATATACCGGATAAATAACATGCTCATAAATAAATGATTTGTTTATTAAATGTAATTAAAAGTATATTTAAAATGATTATTACATGATAAGCAGCACCTATATTTCTCATTCGAGGTACTGAAAAGAGACCTTTTATTAGTTCTTGCCTCATGAACCTTAGGTTGTTTCTTCAAGATTTGCATGGGTTCTTAAGCATTTTATGTTAATTTTACACTCTACAATCACCCTATGAATAGTATCATATGTACAATCATCACATATGTATAGTGTGTGACAAGAACATAAGAACATGCACAAAATCAGGATGAATCTCTTCAGCCTAACAAGTACTGTAATTTAACACATGACATCCAAAATTACTTCCATTAATGGTAGATATGTGACAGTGTCCAAAATGGTATTTTAAAATTTTCAGTGTTATTTAATACATGTCAAACAGCAGAAAAATGTGGGAAAAAAAAACCCAGCAATCCCTAGAGCTATTGCTTCCACATCCTGAGCTGACTGGAAATGGATGCTCTAGGAAGAAAAAGAACTGCCTTCCTGGAAGCCACATCTTTCCAGGATACTTCCCTCTGTTGACCTTCCCAATGTGTAATAAATAAATATAGTGTGAATCTATTTGGAAAACACTGCAAAAACACAATTCTATTCTGAATTGAGGATGAATAGTTTGGACATTTGAGGGGTTTTTTTTCCTCTTTTCTGACTATGTGGGGCCTCTTATATGCAAGTATTTTATTTGCACTGATGTGCTAGGAACTGCTCACTAGATGGAGCTCCAGGATGCTTCATAAATATTAGCAGTTCAATGAACTGGTGTGACAGGAAGTTAAATATTCAAAGGACATCCTGACCTAAATCAGTATGCATTGTAAAAGGGGCATTTAAATATATGTGCATTTATTTTTTTTTCATTTTTAATAATTTCAATTTCTGATAAGCAATTTGTCAGCTCTTCTGCTGACATCTCTTAAGAATTATTCAAGTGTAGATTTATATTTTTTTTTCTTAATTCTCACCCTCAGTGGGAAATAACTGATGAAAACACAGAAAGCAATCAAAAATAGTAGTAATATAGTTTTGTTTAATACTTGTAATAAGAAAGAAAAATGATCTGCTCATTTATTGCATAATTAGACATTACTTGTCTAGTTCAGTTCTCTAAAATGTCACTTCAAGTAGATGCACATGTAGGCAATTAAGTCTTTACATTCTATGTGAAAGTCTCTAGGTGAAAGTGGAATATTTCAAAAGAGAGTGACATTTAAATTTAAAAAAACCCAAAACTTTGAATCAAGATTTGTCTTCTCAAAACTTTTAATTCCAGAAACATTGGCTGTAAGGTTTAGTATTCCTCAAGATACGGCATTTTCCAAATGGAGACCCTTATCTTGTTACCTTTAGCTGTAGTGATTCTTCATGAAATGATTAGATATTTTTTTTTCTGCAGGATTATATTTTCATAAGGAAGATGACATTATTGTATTACAAGAAAATGTCTAGGTAATGTTTTTGCAATTTTTAATCAGTGCTCAGTGGTACTTGCAATGGTATTTTGCATTTTAATTCATATATTCCAGTATACTCTTGTTATTCATCCCAGATCTTTAGCTTTAGGCCTAGAAAATAGCAGTTGAAAGTGCATTACTCTGATAATTTATGAAATGACTGTTACTTTTTGATCTTACATTTCTTCAATATCCCAGGCTTGCTGTGGCAGTAATTGGTCACACTAATGGAAAACACTCAGTTATAAAATAAAATCAATAAATATCAAATATTGAGTTGCGTTGAGGAAAGAATTTAGTTTGCTATGCATTTGCTTTCTTCATTTATCCTACATGAAACAGTTTGTTCTTTTATACAAATGAAATTGAAAATAAATAAGCAAAAGGACAGGTAAAGGCTGCTATGGAATAAAAATAATCCTAAATTTAAGAAAGCATACAGAATCAATGATATTCTGTTTTATTTTGATAAGTTTTTTACTACTTGTGTCAGTGTTTTAGCTTTTCCTAGTTATGTAGGTGCTTTTCTGATAGACTGTTCCCTCTTGATGCACTGGAACCTCATTTGTAAATTAATCTCAGTCATTAATAAAATCCTGAAATTGTTTTTAAACAATTACTGTGCATTTTTGAAATGTATCTGTATAGTTCTTTGTCCTTGTTTATTCACTCCTGATTAATGAGGCTGTACATGGACATTGTGCAGGGTGATGGGGGACTGAACCGCCAGAGCCCACAGTCATCAGAATAGCTAAAAGTCTAGAAAAAAAACAAGTTTCAGCATAAAAGTTCTGAATATCACATTCGCTTTCAAACCCAAGTTAGCATGTGAATTACTGGAGCTAGCATTTCCCCTACCTTTCGATCTTTTCCAGTAAACTTCAGTCAAAATTTTAAAAAATATTTAATAGAAGTAGAATATTAGATGAAGGAGGATGGATAATAGATGGGTGAAGGAGCTGACATTGTCACAGCAGTAATTTGTAATAAAAGAATTAGGTCATAAAATCCCAAGAATATTTTGAGGGTTAAAAAAGGGATTCACAAGAGCAATACCTAGACAATTTCTGTTTACAGAAATAAAAGTATATTCACTAAACTCGGATTTTAAACCTTACAGCAAAACATGATGACTTTGTGCAAGCAGCCGCAGAACACAGGCAAAGAAAGATTAAAAATAACACTACAAAATGTCTGTTTAATTCTCTGATCTCCACCTGTTCTAAATATTACTTTGATCAAATTACATTTGCAGTTCCTTGCCTTAGTTTACAGTTTGGTATTATAAACAAAAGTGAAAAATACAGTAAAGGTTTAAGCTGGTCCTGTAAATATAGTCTTTTCACTCATATTAGTACAGGCATGAACCAATGATTAGATATGAAGAGAATTCCAATTATAGAGAAGACAATTTACTAGAAAAGGGTTGAGTTGGGCTTGTCTACATCTTCCGTCATGGCAGTTTCAGGTAAATCTGCTGATGTTAATGGAGTCCTGTTGAGTGCATATATACACAGAAGTATGAAAGAAGTGTAAATAAAAAGTGCTGCTGTTCATAAAGACTGAATACTGTCTTTATTTCAAAAATAAATTCCTAGAAAATATGGGTTTTTCCAGCTTAGTTTGGGAAGTTATTTATAGTTATGTACATTCTTCTTGAGGGTGACCCGGATAATAACATTTGACTATGACCCAGGGAATTCTCAAGTGGCATTCACAACATGTTGCTTCTCAATTACTTTGAATATTCACAACTATAAAACTAGACGCCACTCCAGAAATTACCATGATCAATTTTCAAAATATTATAATTTTTGCTTTGTTTTCTTCT
>JAUBNY010000059.1:600688-626936 GCA_032275445.1 Crypturellus soui | reverse complement strand
TTTCCGGGGACAGAGGTGAGGCTCACTGGCCTGTAGTTGCCCGGATCCTCCTTCTTGCCTTTTTTGAAGACTGGCGTCTTCATCTGAAGCATTCTTTAAACTCCTGGAATAAATCTCACAGTTCTAGACCTTGGTTTTCAAGGACTTCCTCTGTGTATCCATGGTATCATATTGGCGGGAACCTACAATGTATGAGAGGACAGGCAGCCAGTCAGAAAGTCCCAATGGTTTGGAGGAATGGACTGGCAGAAACTTAATGAAGTTTAAGAAAGACAAATGCAAAGTCTTTCATTCACTGGAGATAGAATAATGCCATTCAGTTGTGCCAACTGGCCAGGAACCATTTTGCAGAAAAAAAGAGCCAAGTTTTGTTGAATGGCAAATGTGTCAGCAGTGAAGACCATCAGGATGAAGGGAATATATTTGCTGTCTTCGACTACTGAATGGGAATTTATGCAGAAAATAAAACCAGGTCCTTCTCAGAGGTGCATAACAAAAGACATGATATAATGCTACAAGTCACAGTGAAAGAAATTCTGGATGGATGCAAGAAAAAAAATCCTGTCCAAAAGCACTTCATAAACAAATGAGACCTTGACTACAGCAGCCCACCTGTAAATGGCTAGACTAATCCGATATGAACCGGAAATCAAAGAAACAGAGATAAACATTGTTACGCAATTGTTGCTAACTTTCTATAACACATTTGGGGCCAGAGACCAGGGTGATAGGAACCCTGAGGCAACCAGCAACTGGCCTTAGATATAGAGAAAGTCAAAGAGATCAGCCTGGGGCCATGTGATTATCTTTGCCATTGACAGCTTATGCTGACAAGCTAATTTAGAAGGCAATAAATAGTTAAGCGATAACCCCTTGCTGGTGAGGAGATAAGGAAACATTATAAGAGATCTCCAGACATCCCTCACCATGTGAAAGCCAGAAGCTGAGGTGAAGAAGTTATGTGTCGGGCCGAGCTGTCAGCCAGGGCCCCACGCGCAGTGTGGTCAGAGTGTGGTCCTGGACCCTGGGCCCACAGCGCAGGTCTGCGGGGCTCCGGAGGGGACAGATCCTGGTGCTGGGGGGTGCAGTGTCCCTGGCAGAGAAATCCCGAAACACAACTCATTCCTCACCCGTCCTCATTCTGTACCCGTCCTAATTTTAAGATTATATGTGACTGATTAATGTAGAACTCCTTCTGTGACTATTACCTCAGTTCCACCATGACACCATCCTTGGAGAATTTTAAAATTTTGAAACCACCAGAGGAGCAGTTCAATCCAGAGTCAGAATTGGCTGTGCTCTGAGAAGGGCTTTGGAGTAGATAATCTCTGCATGTCTGTTTCAGTTTAAACAATTTTGTCATGCTATATCTACAATTTACAGCTAAAATTGAAGAAGTATATGCATTTCTCTTGAAAGGTGAATTAATCTTGATCATGTAACAGCAAATTAAGATTTACAAATGTAAATGTCTTAAGATATACAGTTATTACATGTTCAAAAACAGAGAGAAATTAATAGTTTCTGTATGTGTTGAAATGCTGTTTACTGTAGAAAACAATACTAGATTTCATGTAATTTGTGTGAAATCAGTTTAAATTTTCAACTAATTATTTTCATACGTTTGAATCCTAAGGTAGAACACAAGCAGGAATCATAAAAGAAATATCAATAAAGGGCCAAGTGGCCAAATTCCTCTCCCAGGCTTGCATATGAGGCAGTGTTATTTAAAAAAGGGTTAGAGATCCAATTTTGAAGAGTACTTTTTATGTTGTTTGCATTTTCCCCCAGTGCTTCTTAAAAAGAAAAAGTCAAAACTTTTGCCACCTTACTTGGGTTTTACCGTGTAGCAAATTCTGAGTTTCATCCACTCATGGGCTCTTCCACAAAGCGCTGGATGGTAATACAGGTGCTCACTGCGCAGCACAGGGAGAGTGGGCCGTGCAGCACGGGCACATCCAGCACGTGCCAGACAACTTGCAGTCACCTGCCTGCAGACTCCGAGGCACCAGACGTGTGTCAGACTGGATGCTTGACATGCCCAGAGCCCAGGAAAATCTAAGCATGCAATGGGGAATCAATGCAGGTCTAGGAATATCTGTTTTTCTAAGATTACTGGTAATTTTGCAACCTTGTCAGAGTAACTGGTCCAATCTAGAGCCACTATGTGTCCCTAGCAAATGAACTCCTGTTTTTTTCTGCTCACACAAAATTTTCTGGTGGGGAAAAAAAAAAAAAAAAGCTTGTGGGACTCTCCACTTAAAAGGAATATCTTTAATGCAACCTTGATGAAGGAGCTAATTTAAAGGAAAATTCAAAGTGATTTATGACTAAAAAGTCTTGGTTGAAATGAAATTTATATAAAGCAAAGGCCTGTGGGAAGATAAAGCATCCTAACTCATAACAGAAACATAAACATCCCATGCCAAACACAACATAATTGCATTTTAGATTGCATATATATTTTTCATTCGTCTTTAAATGAAGGAAGATAGTAGCCATGCATTTTAGAAGGAAATACTAAGTAGTGTTTCTATGCAATTTCTTAGTTTCCAAAGTTAATGCTGATTTTGAGTTACCTATCACAGAATCCCAGAATCCCAGAATGGTTGAGGTTGGAAGGGACCTCTAGAGATCATGTAGTCCAACGATCCCTGCTCCAGCAGGGACACCCAGAGCACATGGCACAGGGTGGCATCCAGGTATGTATATTTTGTTTATTATCTTTCTCACTTCCATTTTTTAAGATACTCTGGCATTTGATTAAAATGGTAACTTTCCATACTACCATCCCTTCAGTTTAGGTTAAAACACAACTGTATTTTAAATATAAAAAATCCATGAGGTTATTGCATCTTCCAAAATCTTTAATATAGAAGTGGCTCCCACCAGCTGCCAACAAAAAGAATACAAGTAGTTGGATCTGGAATCCAAATGGGATGTGACTGGTCAGAAAACAAGAACTACCTCAAAGTCTGTGCACATTAATATTCAGTGAAGTAAACCGTCACGTACCTCAGTGGAACTTTCAGTCTGTTCTTAATAATCACTGTTGTTCACTCAGCTGCTTTACAGCAAAATTATCAACTTCCAGCCCTAATTATGCCCAAGTACTGACAATGTTGCTGCCTGTCAGATAAAAGTGTCTTGTTATTAGAAGGTCTATCCACCGTGAATTATTTGATTTTATGCTCCTAAAATCAAGTTAAATTACATTGTTCATAAGAAAGTGACTGCAGACAGAGGGTTATTATCTGAACAAGCCCCTGTGAATGAAAGTTTAATGGCCAGACTCTCATTTGTCTGCCTAAAGATGCTGTTACATTTTGGGTTCACTTCATTCTGGAAAGCTTGATAGTAATAGAGAGAGACAGCTTTAGCTGGAGTAAAGAGGTCTTGTTGGTGTGTCCTTAATGTAGTCAGAACCTGAGAGAGAAAAGGTTAATTCCAGCTGAACAATAGCAATTTTGGTCTTCCTTCCTTTATATAAGGGCTTCACAAATTTTTAATGGAGTGGCTTATGCCTAACTGGTGTTCAGCTGCTCTTTGGGCTGCTGGTGGGTTCTCCACCAGCAGGTAGAGGGTTGTAGTTCCTGCTTGTGGCATCTCTGCCATGGCTGGGTCTGCAGAGGAGAGAGCAGAACTCAACTTTACAGAAACCTGGGGAAGTACGGGAAAAGTTTCCCAAAAAAGTCAACTTTACTTTTTCTGTAGAAATGCAGGAGCAAACATTTCCCTGCTCATGGAAAGCACATGTCTGGGCATGCATGGTATTGGGAAAATAGTTTTGAGCCTAGAGCTGGGCAGACACCAGCTTCACAAACCTCACAGTGCTGGGAAATATGGCCTTTATAAACTGACATATCATATATGTAATATAAATATCCACTATCATGGAGGCAATGATATCATGGAGGAATGGAAAGAGGAGACCTATAGTTACAGATAGAAAGTAATAGCTGGAGACTGGTTCCCAGATTCGTAGTGTGTGTTTGTTTGGTGCATGTTGGGATCCCATTTTGCTTTTAGAGAATTAGGGAGAAGAAGAAAAAGTACCAAGTACTTCTTAAATGCTTGTCACTGAACGCTTGCAAATGAGATTTATTAGAGAGAGTTAAGAAATGGAAAATTACAGAATAGTTTTAATGTCTCATATAAAGATAAAAATTTGAAAAGTTTGAATGAAATTCTTATGACTTATGTGGCAGTATATATTTGGCCAGGAGTAGTGTCTCTAATAGCAATAAGATTTGACTGTACTGAACATACTCAACTAGGTAAACATCTTGGAAAAATGTTGCAACTACCAATTCAAGTGGTGGGCATCTTCAAACAGCATACTTAAAAATTATAAATAAATAAATAAATAAAATGCATCGCTTGGACTGCTAGATTGCTGCAAAAGGGCAAATTGCTGCCTGAACCAGCAAAAAAGAGTAAAAGAATAGTGCTGTTTAGGATAGGTTGCTGCTGGAAGCCATCAAAGTAGTTGGTGTCCCTGAAAATTTGCCGTCAATTTGACTTTGCCTTCAGGGACTCTGAAGCGTTTGTTGGGTGGCACTGGAGTTTTTTGACAAACAGTAAGTCAGAATATACTACCTCAGAAACACTGCTTTCCAAGCATAACACTGCTGGTAGGCTTATGTTGTCTGGCATTATGATGTTGCTATTTCTTCTGTGTTTTAGACTGCATAAGAATTCAAAATTTCAGATAGTCAGTGTACAGCTACTTTTGGAAATATTTTGCTACCTGCTTCTTTTAGGAGGCATTTTGAATCTGTTGAACTTGAGTGTTAATTAACTTCTTTCTCTTTAAACATTATGGAGTCATCATCATTTGGACTTTTTTGAGCAAAAGCTTACAAACCAATCATATGTCCTTTAAAAGAGAAAACATGAACATTGCTTCCTGGTGTAACATGGATTTCAGAATTGCCATCAAATTTCCTTCGTTCATCTAGAGTGACACTCCAAAGCAATCCTAATTGGGAATGTACGTGACATTCCTCACACAGTAATGCAGACGCAGTATCTGGGTCTCTGAAACATGTGACTCCTGTGAACAATGTACGGGTCAGTTGCCTTTTAATTTCTGTTTCACTAATAATCATAAAGAATGCCATAGGGGCTTTTAACAGGCAGTAACAAAACAGCGGCTTTTGAAATACCACTTTCCAATCTAAATGAATATGTGTGATGATTGAACTTAGCTATGTCAAATCTTGGCTTGGTTTCCTGTGTTTTCCCAGTGACATTCCTCCATGGCTCCACTGGCACTGCACATTATGCTATAGAGCTGGTGTGTGAAGGCAGGCAGCTCCCCAGTGCCACTTCTCATCTGTCACTGCAATACAAAGGGAGATATGTTACTCTCTTGAACACACAGAGCTAATTCTACTTAATCAGCTTATGTGCTCATTAGTGGACATAGCACTTTCCAAAATTTAATTAACAAAGATGCAAGATCACCTTCATTAACCACTAATATGAATTGTTTTCTTTATTGCATAAAGCAATTTTACATAAACTGCATAGCCATTACAGATGTATACATATGTAGAATATGTTTTTCATTCTGAGGACTTTAATATCAAGGATCTAGTGATGAAAGAGCATTTTATATATTTTCAAAATCATTTTATTGCTTGTGGGGTCAAAAGGGGAGATTTCACAGTGCATTGGGATTCTTTTTGTGAGCACAATGCATAAAGAAAGTGGTTTTAGAGTCATGAGCATATGCACATAAGCATTATTTGTTCACCTTTTTAAAATGTTAACTTTATTTAGGAATATTAATAACTGATATTAATAACTAACTCATTGCAAATGTGAGAAAGCAAAAATGATAGTGAAATAGCTGTGTCTCTAGAGACAACTCACCAACTGGTGAGTTGATAAAACTATTTGGGACTCATAATACACTGATTCCAGCTAACGTATGATATTTCAAAATGCTGATGTACACTAACTCCTGTAAAGGTATTATTTGCTATTTCAAGTATACTCTTTCCAAGTGAGCTAAAGGCTGCTAAACATGCTGTGGTGCAACATACCTGTGGACCCATCTGTATACAAAACAAAGTACTTCAGACACTGGGAATATTTGAAACAACACTGCTCACGATCATTTAAACACTGAGACAACTTTGGAATTCTGAAGTACGTTATATTTGGCAAAGGCAAGGCAGAGTTTCACTTTGAGATGGGGAAAACCAGAAATGTATTTAGAATGTATATTGGAAAAAAAATATGTGATTTGCAAAGTCTTCAGAGATTGCTTTCACACTTTGCTGCATATATCCCATTTTGGAAACATGCATTATTTGAATCAGAAGTGAAAACTGGTTTGAAAGTGGATTGTAGAATGAAAGCCTAGATACACAGCAAAGCATGAGCCTGTCTCCAACATGTCTGCAGGATTTTCCTGTCTGCAGCCTAATGTTACACTTCATGCTTTCCTAAAGTGTCTGGCTTTGTAAAGTGATGCTTATGGATAGACAGATTATAAATTTAATATTTGTTGTTATTTATTGTTGATATAATCTAGAATGAAACTATGATGATCAATCGTAAATTTCTTGAATCAGTTCTGAATATTTGAATTCTTATGAATATATTCTATCAGCTGCCACTCTCATTTATTTACCATTTAAATGTCCAGGCTAAATGTTACCTTCTAAAATGTTTTTCTGTTAGTATTTCTGTATGTCATTTCCTCCTGGATCACGCAGATCAAGTAAAGCAGTGTCCCCAGAACACAGCCCCAGCAGAGACAGGGGGGTTAGCAAACGCGTATGAAGACTCCAGTGTGACGACTCATGGCTCCAGGCAGAGGACACAGATGTGCAGAACCACGCTGGAGTCTGCACCTGCACCCTGTCAGGGCCTAAATCTAATGAAATCAAGATCCATGCCTAGATTCTTTTGGATAGAAACATTTTTTATCAAAAGAATTTTATCAAAATTCTTCCACCTCCTACAGTGTGTTTGCATAACTGTAATAAATGACCTTCTTTCATGGAGGAGGCTTGAGGGCATATGCCAATCCAGCAGCCAAATAGTTTGGCATAATCACAGCTCCTGTTTCTTGCTGATGATGTTTCCTATACTGAGCATAAGAGACTATATTTTTCCATTTTGAAGACATTACCGCAACTTTAAAGGTTTTCTCAGAAAACGCTCTGAGTTTAAGTAAGCCTGCTTGGCCTTTTCACTGCTAACCTTGCTTTTTATACCAAGAAAAATAAGATTTTACACTGAAGGTTACTTTGTATGCTCTTAGAAGTTTAATTCAAGTCATTTTTAATGTTATTACTATGTTTATATTGTATTTCATCAAATTGTATAGTAAAATGTTCATACATGTTCAGTAGTTGGTCATCAGTGCCCTTGCAATCTCTCCTTTAAGGCAAAAAGCCTAACCACATTTCTCCTGTGAGGGTTTTATTCCTCAGGCCCTTCTGGCTTTGTTGTTCTCCTAGAATTAAAAAAAAAAATCAAGTATTTCTGTGTCATTGACGATAATGTCTGACTGTACTGCCTGGTAGAGGCATTACAAAGCAGGCAGCTGGCTGAGGAATAACAAAGATTGTTCTTCGCTAGGAGTTTACTCTTACCTTTCTCACTTCTATAACAAAACCCCTGGTTTTGGAAATCTTGGGCCAGATGATTCTTTGAATTTATCTTTTGAAATCAGCTGTGTATGAATGGATCACTTGGAACTGATCTACAAGCAAGAAGTGTTTGGAAGGATTCATTGGCTTTTGGAAAGTTTGTATCGGTGTTAATTCTTCTTTTGGAGAAAACAAAAGACAAAACTAAAAAACATGGAAAGTAGAGTATAAGGAAGAAAAATGAAATATTTCTTTGTATAAGATTGTGATTGCTCTGATATGCAATATCAGTCACCATCCTTTCAGTTGCAAGATATTTTGAAAAATAGTACCTAAACTATGAGTTTCTTTTGAAGAGAAAATTCATGAAAATTCAATTTCCCACATACTGTGTCTTGTCAATCCAAGAAGAAAGTGCAACCTGAATACTAGGGAGAAAGACACTGAATAGGGGTAAGCAGGCGCAAGGTAAAGAGGTGCAAATCTGCTGGCTTCTGTTTTACAGCTCAAGGTATTGCTGCTACCAGGGGTGGCTGGCTGAGAAGGCAGCCAGGCTGTGGCTGTGGCTGTGTCTGCAAGGAGCAGGATTAGACGGGAGCAGGATTAAATAACAATATTTATTAATATTTTAAAAGACAAAAGCATAGTGTGAAATAGTTTTGGATCCAGGCAATTATTTGTTCAAAAGAAGAAATAAATCACCAGAACCAAGTTTTAAAACCAGTCTTTTACCGGGAACACACCATCCCACTAACAACGAGTGCTGTCACGGCAATGAAGTTAAAAAGACACGACAAAAAGCCTGGGGACAATACCTGAACCTCAGCAGTGATGCCAGTAGGTGGAGTGAAACAAGCTGTAGAACTGGGATGATGCCAAGAAGTTGTGTTCAGCTCCCGTTGTCTGACAACTGTGGTGAAGGGGCACAAAATTCTGGTTTTGTTGATCGCATAATTCTTGTACTATTCTTCTTTCTCTAGTAATAGAAATATTGCTAGAAAATATATCATTCTCATGATGCACCTTTCCAGGAACATGCTTTTAACTACTATGAATAACTTTCTGCCAAACACCACTGCTCTAATGATCCTTAGGGGAACAAAATGGAAGTAGAACACTGTGCTGTGTGTATGCTCTGCTTTATTATCTTAATTAAAAGCTAATGGACAAGCACAAGAAGAAGTCATGCTACATTGCAAAATATCTAACAAGGTGATCAGATATGTGGGTCCTGCATTTGCTGCTGAAAGGGGTGCTGTTAGAGCAGCCACAATAACCCTGTTGTCAGTGAAGTTCTCCCACACTGTTTTTGTATTTTAAATCAATAGCTGCCCTGTAGCCAAGGTTACTGTGACGCATCACCAAAGCCAGGGGAGAAATGAATCTCAGAGCAGAAGTTGATAGAAACGGAGTAGGTTTGTGGTGCTTCAGCTACTAACATATACTCAACATTACATGTACTTTACTGTGCCTTTGTCTAAGAAAGGAAATAGGAATGGAGATGTTATGACTTGGGTACAGACATAGTCAGGAAAGGGCAGGGCTAATCTCATTGCTAATTTTGATTTGATTTTTTTTTTCAGAAATTGTTATTTCTTTTTGTTTATTTTTGTCCCTCCCATTCTTCCACTTTTTGTCTCTTTTTCCTTGCAGAATCTCAAGACTATTAAGTTAAAGTAAGTTTTTAAGTTAAACCTCTCAAGACTTCGCTTCTCTGCTGCCTTCATTGGCAACTGCAACAAAGATCACTCTTTAACTGGTTCTTCATATGACCACGTACTTGGGCAACCATTTTGGTTGCCTGATACTGACTCAGGTATTCTCGATTTCTCTCTCTCTAATCCCAGAGAACTTTTCATTTACATCATGTTAGGAAATATTGTATGAGTACTCAGCTCCTCGGGGCTTCAGGGGAAGTAAGGGTCTTGTCTCCTCTCAGATATGGATTATATGAAGTAAGTAGTGACTTTCAGCTCAGCACACGAGAGCATTAGAGGTTTGCTGATTCTACTCAGTTGAAAAAGATGATTATTTTTCAAGCTGTGGTACATATTGGAGGTAGTGGTGGTGCTCTTTTTAAAATAATTTATTGACTATAAATGCTTGAAAATATTTCATTTGTATTTCTGCCTTCTCAGGAGGAAGGACTGGATTTTTTTGTGTGACTATTGAAATACATTTTCCGCAGATTTTATTTTATATAGAACAGGGAACCTACAAATATTGTAATGATATTCCAGATGGGATATTTATAATATTTCTCAGTAACTTTTCAATGTGACATTTCAATTCCATACTTATATTTTTTTGGAAAGCAGAAGCAGATTTTTAGTGGGGTAGAGTGCTATGCGTTTGAAGGGCTTGGAAGACACTTTTTCCTACTAAGGAGGAACATGAGATAGACGGAAAACTGTTTGGCATCTTTTTAGAAACATGATGATTTTTTTTCCAGCAAAGTTTTAGGAAGAACTTTGGATTTTCTATGATATTGCTTCTACAGCAACTTCCCACTGCTCTGTTCCTAATTCATAATGTTACATTTTCTTTTATTCTGTAAAAGAATAAAAAAGGAAAAGGATTTCTTCATGTTTCCTGGAACTTCCTTGTAAATCCCTATCATTCAGCATCTTTGCTAATCTCATTTTAAACCACAGGTTAAGAGTAATACTTAGTATTTCCTCAGTAATAATTAGTGTATTAGGAGTGTATTTCCATATATCCCTACTTTTGTGTGTCAGGCGTGTATCAATATAACTGTGTCTGACATGATATTTTATGTAGTCCATTCACCAACTTCATTTGCCAATAAAGTAAGGAATTTTTTTCATTTGCCCATTCATATATGTGGGAATTTACATTCTAAGATAATCCGATTATAGGGGGTTGTCCTTCACAGACAAATAGATGCAAAGTGTTTTAGGATTGTAACAAACATCATGCAGATACACAAGAGAAAAAAAAAGGCTTTACACTTCATTGGCATTTGTAATTCATGTTGTATCTTCAGAGGTACATGAAATTTTTAGCAATTAAAGTGTTTCTTCAGCTAAAAAGTGAATAAAATCAGCTGTAAGTCATGTTTTAAGTCCTTGAGTAAAGAAAAATATCACCAAGTTGATTTCAGATTTCAATCTTTATGTAGAAATGTTGAGTTTTTTGTTTTGTTTTGTTTTTTTTCTATTATAAATCTTATATTAAATACATTTTTAAGACTAGACTGTTATGAAAAACACTAAATACATAAAAATATACAAAAAATGGGTGGATGGGAAGAGGAACTATACTCAGTTCTGCTCATGAAGAGGTTATAAATTGAACTGTGTTCTCTTGTGTATCATAAGATCTCCTTCATAAATGGTTGTTAGGAAGATTATGCTGTAATTCTGTCATTTAATTGTAGCCATCATCTAAACTTCAAATCTCTTCTGTTGCAGACCTTATCTGTCAGTCATATATGCTATTCCATTAGTAGGAAGTGTGATTATAAGTCAAGCTAAAGAAATTGCTTTTGTTGATTGTATTGTAGGAGCAATTGTGTTATTGCCTCCTTGACGGGAGTTGCTGCCCCTTCAGCAACAAAATCCTGAAACTACTGAACTACTGAAAATACTGAGTGAGCACCACCATCAAGGCTGTTGCAAAAAGAAGATATTCGCTTCAGCAGCCCATGGGAAGAGCCTGCAGCTGGCCAGCAGTGATGGCTCAAGTCTCTCTGTCATAATAAGAAGTGTTTGTCACATCATATGCAGTATGAATAGCTCCATCTTTCATATGACGCAGACTGTAGATTGAACTTGATTGGGATACACAAACACAACAGACTTAACTTGGAGAGTATCATTATGTTACTTTTGGGATGTTTTATACTGGACACAATTCAAGAAACTGCAGTGTGTGAAGTACATAAAATAGCACATGGTATGCTAAAGCAAAAAAAAAAAAAAAATTGGAACAGCTTTCCAGTACATTCAAGGCTTTAGAGTATAGATTATGTGGGCATTCCCAAGCTTCTTCCAGCAGTATGTGCATTTGCTCTGGTAAGAAAAATAATCCACTGCTTTTGAATGTCTCTGAATCCTGGAGCAAGATCTAAGCAATGGTTGATAATTCTCTGCATACTGATTTCAGAGCAAGGGCCTGAACTGCTCACTGAGTTGCTCACTAGGGTCAGTCCCTTGGAATCCTTTACCTCCCAGCTGTTCTGGCTGGTGCTTAGTTGTCAAATGTATCTCTTTAAATTGAGACTTAATATATGTTTAAACCACTTCAATTTCTTCTCAGTATTACCCTTTGGGAATGAGACAGTCCTGAGGGAATGGGAAAGTTTTCAAGGAGCTGAAAACTGCAGTGATCCAGTGCGCTGCCACCCAACCTCCACACTGTCTTCAGGCCAATCCTCTATTATTTTAGGAGATGCTGGTTCAGAGCAGAAAGGTATTTTTCAGATTTAAGATGGCAGCACACTTCCAGAAATAAACCAGAAATAAACAAACCTCTGCAGGCAGGGACTCTCTCTAACTGTCTGGGGTGTCCCTAGCAGGGATAACTCCTAAGAAGAAGAGAGAATATGAGCGAGAGTATTTTTTTTCTGTCCCTTATGATGTAACTTTGTAGAAATGAGGTCTGAAAGTCATTAGAAGTAAGGAATTTTAGAGCAAGAAGACAGAGGTATAAACCAAGGAGGATGTACGGTGTGAATTAGACAAAGCACCTTCTCTCCTTTTTATAGCAGTAATTCTAATGTCTTTAACAGAGACTCAAACTCAACTTTGCTACTGGGAAATGATATGAAATTATTTACGGAATGCCAACGCAACACAGTAGATGATGCATTTAGATGAACCTATTTATCTGCACATACAAAATGTAGGTAATTATATCTATTAATGAGTTTTAAAAACATAATCTTGACACTGGACTATATAATCTATGAAAATGTCAATGCCTTTCTCTAAGTGAAAAATGTCTTACTGCTACTACAAATAGGGTATACTGTAGGTATGATACAGCACAAAAATTAAAGGAAAAAGTGCTGTTTCCCAGCTTCCTGCTGTTTCCTCTGGTGTCCTGGAAGGGGCCATTGCATAACCACTTCTGTTCCTACACCTAAAATCTGGTGTGCCATCACCCAACTGGAGATACTTATTTCGAAGCCACTAGATGGCACTTATCAGTTACTTTGTTTGGCTTCTTTTAAGAGCAGAAATGATGTAAAAAAAGATATGCAGCTTATAGTAAAAAAGTGCTAATGTGAAATGTTATCAAAGTGCTTATGAGAATACTTAGCAAGCAGTTATCAATGAAAATCCTTCTGTACTGTTAAATTGATGCCATTGGTTGCCTGGTCAGTCAAATGAGACACTGAGGTTTGGAGAGAAGTCAAAAGCCTTATTTCAGTATTTATTTTTCCTTAAAAGAGAATTTTACCTTCAATTTGTGCTCAAATGGAAACCAATAATGTCCCCAAAGCATAAATAAAATAGCCAGGTCAACAGCTTTCACTAAATTGCTTTTCTCTGTATTTATCCCTTGTCAACTATATTCCATTCAGTGTATGAGTATGGTTCCATATGGAAAATCTATTCATATTCATTTGATGCCAGTGCTTTCACCTGAAAAATCACTTTAAATATGGACTAGCAGAGCAGGTAATTACAACCAAGCATATTTACCCATTGTAAATAGTAACAGAGACACGTTATTGCCTATTTGAAAAGAATTTACTGTAGTGTACTTATAGAGGAAGAGGAAAAGAAAGGTACATTTTGTTTTTAGTTATAATTACCAGTGTGTGGAGATGTTGAGTCTATTACAATCTCCTGTAAAAAAAAAAGAAAAAAAGGAAGAATTAAATGTTGATTTTTCTTTTCTGGATATTAGGAAGGCCATATTTCAGATTAATACAATCATTGAAAGTGAGGCTCAGTATCTTTCACCAAAATACATTCTATTTTACAATTTTTGGTGTTTATAAAAGATATATTCCTTGTAAAGCAATTTGAAATATCCTTGGTTTCTAAAACCTATCGTTATACTTGCAGATATATTCTTCATTATATGCATGTGAATAAGATCATTTGCTAAACACCGTGCTGACAAGTACGGATCGTTCCCATGTTCCCATTAGAAATAGAAGGGTGAATCCAAGGTGAACTCAGACAAATTTAATGATCATTCTCTTTCTTTCAGGCTCATGCTGCTGCCGTAGGATACCCCCACTGTAGGATATCCAGCCCTATATTGGAAAACTAACTTCGTTATTACTCAGGTGACTATTTTTCACTCGGAGATTGGGATTTCCTGAATGAAAGCTTCAAAACCACTGAAAAAAAAGTGGTTTTGTACTTGTACTTGTACTGCTGCATCTTTTCCTGCACAGTAAAGCTGGTATCACTGTATCTCCAACGCCCTCCCTGTGACTAAATGCGTCTCTTATGTTTTTGCTAAACCGCTCAGAGGGAATAAGTGCAACCTCCGGAACAGGGCTCACTAACCAGCTGTTTGCAAGTTTTGAGTACCATGCCCAATTCTGTCACTTTCCTACAGGGTGATTAAGGACAGTTAAGATCTATTACAAGTTATTTCTGAAAATCATGTTTTCTATTAACAGTTCTTAAACAAACAAACAAAAAAAAGCCCAGTTTGCCTTAGCCTAGGAAATGTCACAAAAGTTTCTTCAGGAATATGAGTATGGGTATGTTAACTATAATATCTTCAGAGGAGCACTGACGTGTCGAGGCTGTTTTAAAGAGCCATTTTGGGTACTCAGTGCAATTTCTGCACAGTAACATGTTATCACGTAGAAATATCACTGTGATATTATAAGGCAGCCTTCCAGTCAGAATTCAGCAACTAATTTGCTCTGAAACATGAATCCACAAGATCACACAGTTTCAGGGTGCTTTTGATATTTCACCCACTTCTCTATTTCTTAACAACACAGAATTTTTCCAGTGAATTTGAGTTCAATTGAATTAAGTTGTGTTGATCAGGCTTTTTTCCAGTAAAAACAGTAGAGAAAATAAGTTAATATTTTATCTAGTTAAATTCATCCCAGTTTTGTTCAGTTGTGCTAAATGAAGGTTGTCATTTTACTCAATGTAGCTGTTCACTTGTTTTTTCATCAGCTGAAATGAGAGACAGATACTCTCAAATCATGCCTTGCTAAGAGAGTCACAGGAGTAAGTTATCTTCTAAAAGAGTAGCTGAGCCGCTAATGAAGATGATAGTGGTAACCTGCCAATCAGTGTTAACCCTATAAACTACCTTTTCATAAAGTCTTACCTCATGTTACCAGAAATTACTGAAAGAGAGTGAAGAACAAACTTTCTTTGAAAAGAGTTATGTCCATGCATAATTGTAATTAACACAGTAAAAATTCATGATTCCAAGTTGACTAATTGCAGATCTTCTGTTTTCTTCTATTTCCATTTAAATTTAACACATTGCATAAATGTGTTGCTTTTAGGATCATCTCCCTTTTTTTTTCCTGTTTTTCTCCCTTCTTGGGAAAGTGTTCTGAGTTGATTCCTAGCCTCTTTGCATCAGATAGAAGTGAGTAGCTTGTCAGCCTTTAAGGATGCCAAACATCTTTCACTGACTTTATCAGAGTCTTTGTACAGAGGGAAGAAGAAAAGGTGAAGTTAGCAAATGCAAGGTAGCAATAACTTGGCCCAACAAGCAAGTTACTTCTGTCACCTTTTGCCAAAGTTCACTGTAGCCAAAACAGGGTGCGGTAACTTTTATGGGAATTTTGTTTGTTCTTCCATGCTCACTGCACTCCTGCATTCTTACCAGAGATGGGCCTAAAGCATGGACTTTGGAGCAGGATTGAGCCTCCCTCAGGGCACACACTTTTTGTGTGTTATGTTTTGTATGTTTCTAGGTGGGGGGTTCAAATATTTGTACACTCAGATGATTAAAATGTGCATTTGCCATGAGAGTTTATCTCCTTTTTTTTCCATTACTAAAATCAATCACCAGTGAGCTAGTTGATATAATTGAACAGGTTTCCTTCTTTTTGATGTGGTGATATTTCTAAATGAATTTCCTTTTGTGAACATATATCCTACCATTTGTAATGAATTGCCAATTGGAAGGCTAAACACAGAAATTATTCTATTCTGATTCTATTCTCTACGGTCCTTCCTTCCTCCCTCCCTTGCTGCTTTCCTCCCTATTGTTCTTTTGATTGATCTATATTTCAATGACCTCTGTCACTGAGGAAGCTACTTCTGGATTTTTATACATGTAATACAAATATCAGTGGGATTTGAACCCCCCAGCATACAGTATGTTTTCCATTTGCTTATATCTCTTTGGTATCTAAATAACAATATATCAAATATGACTGACGCTGGCTGGGTCGTTTCTGAAACGGCCGTGTTCAAGAGCATGTTTGAAGGAACACACCTGAAGCATGACGGACAGTCTGGATTAGTTTTTGGTGAGTATTGGTGTTCCAAATGGCAAACTTGTTTTTTACAGGTTACAGGAACTGAGAGATATCAAGCTGATACTCCACTTTTCTCAGTGAAGTTATGATGTGCTGTCTGAACAGATTTGAATAAAGTCCTAATGAGCCTCATGCAATACTGTAGTCATCCAGGCAATTAATTTCATGGGACACAGACACAGACACAGTCCTGTGCCATGTGCTCTGGGTGACCCTGCGTGTGCAGGGGGTTGGACTAGATGACCTCTAGAGGTCCCTTCCAACCCTTATGATTCTATGATACTGCTAAGAATAATATGTAAATTGCACAATTATTTAACTCGCAGAATCTGAGTAGTAAAACTAATGTTTACAGCTGTCTTTTGATGAGTTATTAGCATAGGCACATCATGGCCAGCAGGCAATGAAGAAAATTACTATTTAATCAGCATGTATTTAACCCTAGAGACTAGTGCATACTTACTTAAAACTGGATACATCTCGCCCCTGCTAGATTGCTAGGAGCTTTTGCCATGCCAGGGCACCATCAGGGAAAAAGAGGGAAAAAAAAAAGAAAGAAAAAGGACATGACCATGTGATGTTCTCTTGCTGTTTGGAAAATGATCTGAGTATATATTACATTATATTTTATAATATATATATGTATATAGTGTATATATATATTATTATAATGTTATTATTATTATATATTGCTTTTGCCCAAGGCTCATAAGAACACAGCCCCGGCCAGCTCTGCTGTGTGGGAGCCAGCGGGATGCCGGCCCTGGAGACATTAATTAAAAGACCAAACTGGGTCTTTCCAAGTGACCTTCAGTCTCTGCCTTTGAGCACGCTCGCAGTTAGCAGCATGCATACGTGCCCGTTAATGTTTTCTTAAAATCTGGTGGAACAATAGTTACAGTTGCCATTAAAGAAAGTTGTACCAGTTAGTTGCCATAATTAGTAGGTCAAATAAAGGCCTTCTTGAAGGTTATCGTATATGTTTGTTGTTTAAATGGTGATTGTTATTGCTAATTACAAGTAAACCAGATTAGGATTCAGTGAGAGGGAAGGCCAGTTCAACCAAGTGAAAGAAAGACAAGAAGGTGACCCATATTTGCAATGATGTAGTCAAACTAGTTATTTTTGTTTAGCTGTGGGCTTGCATTTTGTTCTGGTCCCTTGTTCTGAGTGACTTTTCACTCTTTATCATGCACTTGGCTCCTCCCTTCTCCTGGCTAACTTTGGTTTGTTCACTTCTCCTAAGGCTGCAGTGTTTGCACTTGAGGTGGTTTTGTCATATCGAAAAGTAAATCATACATATCAAAAGTAAATTCAAGTTGGTGCCACGCAAGCAATGGCTAGGGTAACTGGTATCTTAATCTGCTACATCTTGCTAGTATATTGAGTTTGTGTCTGAACTGGACAGCAAGGATACATCTGTTGGAAAAATTGCCGTATTAGATTATTCCAGAAAATGCTGTCTTGGCTCAGCATTTTAAAAACACAATCTACATGTTGATTTGCTTATTGAAGCTTATTGAGAACAGCTCTTGGTGGAGGGTCTGCTGAAAGTTCTTTCACACACTGAAGATTTCCATACTCAGAGCTAAAAAGGAAAGACAAAGAAAAGGCAACAGCTGTAGCTGGCTCTGCTGGTTTTCAGTCTGCAAAGTACCCAGTTGCCATGATCCAGGTTCCTTCACCTTTCAGAAGGTGGAATGTGTGAAAAGCCAACTCTGAGCCCTGCAGGACCAGCCTTTGGGCACAACAGCCTATTCATACTTGGGGCTGTACTTTTTAAAATGAATTTATTCAACATTCACCAGGGCCCTGCACCTGATGATGATGACTCAGAGCTGCAGATTTTCATCACTGAGAAATGACCTGTCTTAAAACACCACAGGCCTCTCTTAGCAAACCCACTTTGATAAGCATTAAGACCATAGCAAGTGGTTATTTTTTTTAGTGCCCTAAATGGCCCAAATAAGCTTCAGAATACCATATTTTTCATGCTGTTCTCATATTCAGACACACCCCTCTGTCTGTAGTGGTTCAGGATTTTTTTCCTTTGACCCTGTATTTTAAGTTCTAAAAAGTTATACTCCACCTGGCATTTCATTGTACCAGTTCCACCTTTTATAGACCTAGTAGCTACTTAGTTAAACACATGAATGGGAAGCTATTAAAATCCTGGTCAGACAGCAAAGCAGGATTCAGCAAAGAGGACTGAGCTCTGAAGAAGAGGGGGAAAATTGTGGGATAAAGCCACATCACCTCATATTGCTTATAATTCATTAACGCAGTTCTTTGAAGAGTAATGGGCTCTTTGTTGCGCTTGATGAAAATCAGACAGGACGTAAAGCTACCAAAGTCAAGCTTCTTTAAAGATCACAGTTCACTGAACTACATAAAAGCTTCAGTAAAACAAAGCACATACAGCATTCTATTCTGGTGCTCTGAACAAGAAAAACTTCAAATGGTCTCTGCAGAAGTAACAGCTTGTTATGACAATTACCCACATCTATTCATCGAGCAATACTGTAGCTAAGGTAAAAATACAAAGTGTTTTAGTTGTGGAGGGGAAAGTTAAGAAATAAGCTTGTCAAGTCAGCTGATTCAGAGCCTCAGTCAAGCAAAAAACGTAATGAATGAAAGCAAGCATGTGAGGAGAAAGTTTGTGTCCAGCTGAAGGTTCAGCTCCCACACACAGATACAGGGGAAATACGTATTTTGTCCAGAAAGCTCATATCTGAGAAGCATGGCAATCCTTTTGCCGAGGTGAAAATGAAAACTAAATATAGATGATTTCCAGAACATCTAGAACACAGCAGATGTTTGGATTCAGATGTACAATCTGGTACATGCAGATTATAGTTAATTGGCAAATACTTAAAGGCTTATAGATCTCTCAGAAATATGTGGTTTGCTGATGTGCGGTTAAACTGTTAGATAATGTAAAACTCAGTGCAGATTTATATATCACATGTGAGAAGTCACCTGAGAACTGAGGTAAGTATCTGACTTCATTAGCTGCCTCTCTGACTCACAGCTGCATGGATTTTACCAAGATCAAACTGAGATAAGATCAGCTCCCAAGATGGATTTTAGAAAGGCAAGTTGGTCCAGAGGTGTTTAGTGCTTTGTAGTTTTTGAGCCTATTGAGCCCACAAACCTTCAGAATGAAGTGAATAACCAGATGAAACTGGCTTGAGTACAAGTGGGTAAAAGGGTGAATTGTGGCTGCAGGTGTCAAGGTAGGTGAGCACTGAATAATCCTGTCAGGGTTAGGAGGCAGATACGTCAGTCTGAGCACTGCCAGAAAGATAAATAGAAACTCCAATGCCCTTAAGTAGATGAGCTTGGGAGCATCTTCTACTTACATCTTTAAAAAAAGTGCTGACAGGGGGATTAGGCTGTGTAGCAATGGCATTAGGATCTGTGGCTGGTTTCCTATACAGCCTGTGAAAGACATGTAACCTATGGACATCTCAGCATCCTTCTTTAAGGACAAAACCTACTTTTTCTGTATTTGTAGAAAATGAAAAAATGAGTAAACCTCCTTTTTTGGTAACTAAAAAAAGTGGAAAAAAAACCAAGTCTGATGTTTTAGAGAAATGGAAAAAAAATGTGTTTACTATGGCTCATGTTCCATCAATCAGTTTGTGTTTGGTTTTATTTCTCTTGAAATCGAAGAAGTGTAAAAGATGCAATATAGATCTGTGTCAATAGATAGAATCTGTGTTTACTTAAGAGATCCGTGTTTATTTAAAAGACATTCCAAATTGCAAAGTATGGTTTACTTTTATTATATACATTTTAAATCCTTTTAGGATCCTCTGTCATAGATTTTATTGTATAATTAATTTACTTTTATGTTATTTTGCTATAGTTTCATGTGGTTTTGGATAAAGGCATTACATCAAAGTATATGCTAGTGCTGTGATAGGTTTTATCCTTCCTTTCATTACATGCAAATATCAAAGCATGTGCCTTGGTAGGCAAAAGGAAATAACTGCTATCCAAATACTAGATACAAGACACTGCTACTAGATACAAGACAGAGAAATAAAAGATCTCTATTGATCTGCACAGCTCTTTTCAAGTAGATTTGTTGTGTTATTACTTGATTCTGTGTTCAGTTTAATGTGTCCCGTCACATTGGCCGCTTTTGTTTGCATGTAGCCAGCGTGCACTGTAGTGCCCTTGAAGTTTTGCTGTCATTTCCACATGCTACAGTCAACATCAGTGGATTATCTTCTAGTACCTTTTATCAATTCAGTTTCAGTAATAGCGTTTCACATTCCATAAGGGTTTTATTAAATACTCTTATATTGGAGGAAATAACAAGTGTAAAATAAGGAAAAAATCACCGAAGTACCAGCAGGCTGTGAACTTTCTGGTAATGCTCTTGAAAGCCTCAGGAGAGGAGATTAGATGGAAAGGGCTGGGAGACCAAACTACCTTTCACCTTTCTCTAGGCACAGATAATCTCTATGGGTCAGGGTTCAGCAAAGCACCGCGGCAGGAAGGAGTTGGTGCGTGGCTGATAAGGCAGCAGCAAATTGTTAGCTTTGCATGTGCTGAGAAATGCGTGGTCAGTAATTACAAATATCTAGCTGAAAAAAAAATATTCTTCAGTTCTTCAGCACAAGAAAGGCTAAGATTTTACTGCTCTCCTCCCTCAGTAAAATTTTGTTTCTGCATTAATTGTTTTAATATACCTCTAGGCCATTTTTAATAAATTTTTTGTCTGACAAAAGTTCAATCTGTTAACGTCATTGACTAAATTACATTTTCAGTGAAGAACATGCTCATAATAGAGAAAAATATTTAAATATCAACAAAGATATTAGCATTAATAAAGATGAATAATTAAATGTTAATAGATCTGAACATGATAGAAATAAAACCATAAATGCAGAATTGTAAACACGGGTCACCAAGCCAGGACCTGTAACTTTGCACTTGTCTCTAGGAGGAATACTAGCTCCTGTAGTTCTGGGTCTCATGAGTTAGTTTAAATTAGAAAACATAACAGCCTAGAAAATGAAAAATAGATTTTGTTTATTTGAACGCCTATGCTCAAGTTGCGTTATTCTCCAGCAAAATGAAAGGATAGTTTATATCACGTACAAATCTGTACAGTTTGTACGTGAGCTGTCATTTAGGCAGGAATTCCTGGCGTATTGTGAGATATTTAAAGCAGACCTGGAGTTCAGGTACAGTGCACTGATTTTATCTAATCGAGGCTGTTGTCTGCTGCCTTCCTGCCCTCCTCAACTTCCTCAAGCGCTTAAAGGTGCCGGTGCACTTGTGCCACGGGGCCGGCGCTGGGCTGGCTGCTCTGGGACGCAGCCTGGCCCCTAGGCGCAGTCCCAGGGCGCACAGGGAGAGGACTGGATAGTTTATAGCCAGGAACTGAGCGCAATGAAATTGCACCTTCTTCTTGTTGCCAGCTGAATTCATTTCAAAAACATGCAGAGTTATCAGAAAGATTATGTAAAATTTTTACTTGGCACACATAGAGACAAGACTGGAGTAAAGTCAATCTCTTTATAAGCAGCAGAGGGAAAATTGAAATTTTTTATTTTATTTTTTTGAATGGGATGAGTAGAAATAAACTGTAAAGACAAAAGCAGTTATAAATTGGAGCCCCTTGACTGGAGGTGGTAGAGAGTTTTTTGGAAGTAGAAGAGAGCCTGTTTGCTGCTGTAGCATCACATGCCTATCGATGGAGATAAACTTGTCGCAGAAGTATCTTTAGATAACTCCTTTCTACCTTCACACCCTTATTTTAGTTGTGTTCCATTACAGACCAGCCTTGCTGCTAGGCCAGAACAGAAGCTGCCTAAAGCAACAGAAGAAAAGTTCTTGTTTTTTCTATTGGTAATCGCCTGAGCAATGGAGCAGGAAATAGCAGGAGGAGGGGTTTTTGCTGGATTAGATTAGATTAGTGTAAAGCAGATGGCAGGATAGATATGGAATGGCAACAGACAGTGGTTGTGTCAGCTTCAGACAAGACTATGGATGGTTTGGACAGACAGGGAAGAGGCGAAGATAAGTTGGTGATGATAATGAACAAGCAATATCTTTGCTTATTCAGTCTGCAGAAACCATATCATCCTTGTCAGGGAATTTTTTTTCCTCTTTAATATTACCCACAATGGTAAACAAACTAAATAAAACAGCAGCTTTACTTTCCAGACATGCAAATTCAGGTCAAATTGTTTATGGGTAGTAAGTAACTGCTATTCCATTATTTAAAGGGAAAATGAGTTGTTCTACATCATAGTTCAGTAACTTATCTTTTTGAGAAACTACATTTCTTAGACAACAGAAGCATTATGTTGATTAAAGCTAGCACGTTAAAGCAGAGAAATAATAATAAGCCTAGGGAAAATGTAAATCTAAAGGATTTGGAGATGCTTTGTTTTGCTCTTGAGAAAGTTTTACTCCTGTCAAATATATGTAACTAAAGTGTGTTATCCTGTTGAGAGATCAGTATTCGAAAACTCTCTTGCAGTGTGGAGGGCTGAAGTATATCTAGATGTCCGTGAAGTAAGAAAAAACTCTGTAGCATTTGATACATTAAATATAACACAATGGACTGAATTCTGACTTTTCAAATTATGTAGTTATAGCTGTCTCGGAAAAGTGTTAGATTCTGTAACAAGCAATGAACGACTATTTCTTAAATAAGAACATAGTTTCATGTTATCTAGGGAGCTAATGGGGAAAGATAACATTTTCTAAATCAAATTCTCAGCAAATGTATTAGGAAGAAGGTTTGCTGTTCCCAAGAATCTTTGGTTTCTTATTCTTCCTGAACAAAAGAACAGATAGAAGATGCTTACTTTCTATGAGTCTTAAACTATCAGAGGTTTAATTAATTTATTTATTTGTTATTACATACTGCCATATTTTTTCATAGTTCTTTGGAAAACTAAATACAAAACCAAATACAAAATCTGCCTTCAAAGGCCCCTAAATCAGTATGTATTAGCTGTAGGGATGAAACCTCACTGATTTCAGTTAAGCTAAGTTCTTCAGGATCTGTACTGTGGCCCTAGAAGCCTAAGAAAAGGTAATATATCAAAATGAAAATGTGAGTCAGAGGGAATTCTGTAAGAGAATGAATTAGGGCATCATCCTTATAGATCATGTGAATCCTATTCTGTACTGAATGATATTGTGTAGCCCAGTTCCAGAGATTTGTCAGAAGACTGTGAACTATGATGAAAAGAAAAAGTGAAAAGATTGTCAACTGTGGAGAAAGAGATGAATGTAAAGCACATAATGAGAAAAGACACAAGAGTAACTGCAAAAAAACAGCTACTTATTTTGTTTGTAACATGATGGAAGACACCTACAGAAACTGATAAAAGTTGTTTGAACATCAAAATAAAATATCATAATATGTGTTCATGGAGGTGAGACAGGTCCCACTCATATGGAGAGTATTAACCATGCGCTGCAAAGTGGAGTACTCTCTTGTGGGCTACCAACAATTTAGCAGATAAATAACAGGGCAGAATCAGTTCCATAACTGTCGATGAATGCTGACTGAAATTTTAGCAAATAGCTCATCAGCTTGACAATGGATGACTTCAACGCTAAGACCAGGACTGGCAGAAGTGAACACGGAAAATTCCAGAGAAAGACAACCATGGCTCCCAGAATTGAAACTGTCTTACCTCCCCAGGAAAGGATGGCTTATGGAGATGCTACAGAAGTACAGAGAGCTTCCCTTATCACTCTGCTCCAGAAAAATAATTTAATAAGCAAAATTTACAGTACTGCTTCCTTGATATTGGGTGCCTGATATTGGTGCAAGGAAAATGTCATGAGCCCATCTGCAAATAGCAGTGATATGGGTGCAGAGCCATGCCTGAACTGAGGAAAGGAATTACCAGGAGAGAGGGTCAAGGATAAAAAGTCAAAGCAAGGCATTTCTCCTGGTAGTAGAGCTTGGAATAGGTGGATTAGTAGCATTCCCACAAGGATACCTATGAAATATAGAAGAAGCAGATAACAGAGCAGTAATATGTCACTAAAATGAAAAATATGTTGTAGCTGATACAGAAATGACATCTATCAAAAATGAACATGTCGTGGTCCTGTCCTGAAATAACTCTGGTTACCTGTGGTTATCCCTCTAGCCTTGAGAGACTAGCCCAAGCATGCATCATTACCAGGGAAACCTTCACATAAAAGAAATGAGAAAATCCTGCACACAAGGCAGTTAATTCAAAACAAAATGAAAAGAATAGATTAGTGGTGTCCAAAAACTGAGGGGTGACTGTAAAATACATGTCACCTTCAAGGGCAATGGTGATATTACACTGATTGGTGAGTCTGTTAAAAGCAATGACACGGAAAAAACAACTTAACATGTGACAAAAGACATTTTGCCTCACTGACAGCTGGTATATTCAAACATAAAATCTAGAAAATACAAAGGCAAATCCCCCAGAAATATGGAAAATTTGTGACTATGAAACCATTGATTAAATTCTATGTAGCATAAACCTATATTTCTGCTATCTTAAAGATGGCCCTAATAAGAAGTGATTCATTCCTACTAAATGTAGTAAAAAGGTGATACCCAGTCTAAGAATTTAATAGATACGGAGATCACAAGACACAGTGAAAGATGGAGGTTGAATAAAAGAAGGGAGAGAAAAAGGAAATGGTAAAAGTGGCAGCTTTTGCTCAGTGAGGATCTGTCTTGGCTTTCTACCAAAGCTCTTATTTCTGTCTCACTGCAGACTTCAGTGATGTAGACATGTACTGTGAACCTTATATGTCATCCTGGCAAGACTATGGAGGAGGCCCTACACTGATTCATGCCTTGGAAGTTTTAGGAGAGATGATTAGATCTACTTTTATTTCTTCTTAATAAACTAGTAGAGAACATCAGTAGAGAAACTAATGTGCCTTCAAAAACCACGGAGCTCATAGACTAAGTATGTCAGAAAACACAATTTTTCCTTTCCTTAACAAACATGATAGGGTCTGCACACCTAGCACTTAAATGTCTAAGATATTGGAAATTCAAATACAGCTTTCAGGGGAAACTTCACAGAAATGCAGACACCAAGGACTTACTTTTTCCATGAATTCAACCTCAGTGGAACTTTGCAATTTTAAAAACTGTACTCAAGTTGCAGCTAAATTCTTCCTGAGGGTAAAGCAGCATTAACTGAGCAGCTGGCACTTTCTTTGAGAAGAATGCATTAGCTAGTCTAAGAGCAAAATAGAACGTGCTTTCCTTGACAGCGGCTCTCTCCAGTTGCTCCATTTCCTGCTACAGACAGTTCTGTAGAAGTCTCTGTCCCCAGCTGTGCTGCAACTACCAGTACTGAGCATCTGAAGCCCAAATCCCCCCCTCCCAAAAGCAGGAGTCCAAGCAGAGGAGCAGTTGCTGTTGATCCTGCTGTAGGGCAGAGCAGTAGGAGGAGAGGGGACAAGGAGTGGGACTGCAGAGTGAACAACTGATCAGAGCTTTGTGCTCTGAAGCAAATCACACCTCTTTCCTTTGACACTTTTAATGTTAGAGAAATCAAGGGAATGAAGAGCAGAGAATATAGTATGGTCTATTTAAACAACAGTCTCCTCACACAGTTCTGTTTTATTGCCATAAAAGGGGCACAGAAGAGGCCAGGATGTCTCCTCTATACCATGGCTATTTGTTACCATGAGACTGTTGCTGCCTTTTTTCAGAAATAGGAAATGGAGAAGAATTTATGAAGTCCTAGAGAAGACCAAAAAAAAGTCTGACAGTTGCTGCTGTGTTGCTGACTTTGCATTTTAATGTCTAGTGGGCTCATCCAAAAGGACTTTGGTTCTCCTCATTCTTGCTCTAGCAAGCACTTAATAAATAAACTGTGTAAAATATGGAAAGTTTGTACTGGAAGAGATGCTTGCACTCAAACTTTCCCTGACAATCCAAATGAAGCAATCATTAAACAGAAGAGCCATTTTCAGACTCAAACATTTTTATATGTAGAAAATTTGTCTCTGTGAGTGAATTATACCTATTCTGGGTCTTAGGCTAAGGCAGTTTTGGGTGAAAATTCTGTACTTCAAGAAATTTTTGTTTGTTTTTATTTTTACTTAGGTGGTTCTAAAATCTTTAGATTTGCTTTGAGTCTCTTAGAACAAAAGGTGGAGAGATTAGTTAGTTAGAGGAGAGATT
>JAUBNY010000059.1:582993-593627 GCA_032275445.1 Crypturellus soui | reverse complement strand
CAGTGCAGGGTTCAGCTGACGAGGCACTACTCTGGGTGGTAATGGAATATTTTGAAACACAATATTATGTGCTGCACGTGTTCTTATTTTAGGACTAGTATTTCCTCTGCGATCGTTTTAAGATAAAAACACAAAGCACTACAAGCTAATGCAAATGGGAGCAGAGCACAGATCCCAGCATTCATGCCTGCATGCCTATTTTAGGTGGTAGTCTAAACAGTTAAGGTTTTATTTAAATACTCACCACTTCTATTAAATCAAGAATCTGGAGGCTTAGTAATAAAGTAAGAATCTATTTGTCATGTAATTGTAATTATGAAAATGGGACATTATTAAAATCCTCTCTAAATACTTGGTGGATTTTTTGGGGGGGGGAAATTGTTTTCTTTCTTTATTGTCTTGTCATCATTCTGCACTTTTGCTGTAGCACTTATGCTAAGTGTCTTATGTCTGTGTTATTTTTGGAAATTTTAAATCAATGACACTGAAGCGATAGATTACTAGCTCCCGAGATGATATTTCTCCTTCCTCAAGGGGGGAAATAATGTAAACCACAGGCAAACACTCCAGTTTCATGAATCTAAATAGCATTTTCTGGATAGTGGTATAACAGCATTCATCAATTGTTCTTGAACAAAATGTGAAACTTTTTGCATTGCAGTTAACTGTATTTCTAGCGGTAAGCAGTAGCTAGAAAGTCTTATTCTAGATAAATGCAAAAAAAAAAAAAAAAAGTGAAGCAGAAAACTCACCGGTTTAAGAATATAAATGAGGGCTTGACATAACACTCGCAAGAATCATAAAATAAAAAAGGTGATTTATGAAAGGCTGTTTTCCAAAGGAAGGTCAGTGATGTCTCACTTCTTGACAGAGGATCAATAAATAGATTTTGTAGCAATAACTGAAGACTGATTTCTTCTGCACTGATGGAGATGCCTAAGTAATATCTAAAACATCAGGGATAGCTTTGTTACACAGGGTCTGCAGACCCCTGCCCTTCTGAAGCAACAGCTGGAGACCAATCAGGAAAAAAATTAGGATTTTAAATATGACAGGGCTATCTGTAGGCAACTGAATTGTGCCTAATAATATCTTCATTGACAAATTTGTATTTTTATCTTTCAGAAAGGTGATATATATGCAAAGAGCTTCTGAATAGAGGTTAAAGTCTGAAGATAATGAATCTGAAATCCATCTCACAAATACGGAACTACCTTTTACTTGGCTTAAGAGAAGGAAGAAGAAAAAAAACTAAATTTACTATGCTGCATATTTGTGTGTTCTCTGTGCCTGAGTTTTTCACTTTCTTTACAGTACAGCTCACTGAGATAATTTTTTAAAAATATTCTGGCATGCTGAACTGGAAACAAACAGTTCTGCGGGCCCATGAGTCCTGCTCCCTTTGGGAGGACACTTGCTGGCATGGCAAGTCTCCAAGGCTGCTCTCTGGGTAACAAGAACAGATGCTGTGTGCTCTGGATTGGTTTAACTCTGTGTAGTAAATCATTTGTATGAAAGAGCAAATATACTGAAAATCCATACTTTACCTATTGGTTATCTAGTGCAGAAACCATGTTGTAGAGCATTTACTTACCTCTTGTTTGACAAACTCAGACATAAAATTTCCTGCTTACTCTAACAGCGATGATTGATAGTCAGCCAGTCCTGGTGATTGCTATAAAACTTTTGGGAATTTTACTCTCAAAGCATTCAGCTATACACGCACTCACCAAAGTATTTAACATGGCAGAATATCTAACTGAACATAAGTGAAAAAACAGGATCGTCTCTAGAAACCACTAAGGCTGAATAAGACACCTGCAGTGGCTGCCCTGCAAATCAGTTCCTCATTTACTAAAAAAAAGTAAAAATGGCAGAAGACAAATGTAATGACAGCCACTGTGTCCTATCCTACATTGACATCGATACTTCACAACACAGCACCTTTTGCTACTCTATCCTGAGGCATGTGATGTTATCGTTGAAATGGGAGGTTGCTACAAGGAGGTGATACCTTCTCCAGCTACTTCTTGCTGCTCACGCTGTTCCAGTTTGCCTGTCAGTTAAGGAACTTATTCTTAAATTATTAAAGAACATCCCTTAGCTATTTCAGGCAAAAATAGTGTCATATTTCATTACCACTTGGTTAAATGTGTCTCCCTGAGATTGGCTAAAATGAGCTATGGACCGCAAAAAGCCAGTTGAAAACGACCTTCGTCAGAGAGAGAGCAACAAAAGGTACTGTCTGCAGTCTGCACCACAGGCTACAAAACAAGTATCTGCCTTCAGCCTTAATCTGCCACTGGTCCTCAGAGAGAGGGAGACTACTAGCATGGAGAAAATGCAATCATCCTGGTCTGCAGAAAAACCTCCACTGCCTTAAATAATTGATGACTTCATATCAAAATACATGTACAAGGCCAGGGAACTTTCACATTTAAAATATAATGGTGTGCTTGACTGTTGACTGTAATTCTTAATCCATAAATCGTCTCCACAGCTTCTGCAATGCATCAAAACATTTCAAAACTTCATTACTAAAAAATGGTGGTTATTAGCCATATAAAATTTTCTCCTGGTCTTTGATTTGATTAGCAAATGTCCATTTCTAGAAACAAGAGAGTATTAAAGGCTTATTTGAGGGGACAGTTGTAAGAACTATTTTCCAATTTTAACTTGGTCCTTAAAAGTGTGTTTTTGATTACTGTAGTAGATGACAAATAATAGTAATTTTTTATGTATCATTAATAAAAGTGTTTATTGGATGCAAATGGTCACTGGACATGGCCAACAAAAAGAGGGAGAAAAATGTGTTTTGTTAGAAAGTTTTACATTTCTGATTGTAGGATAGGATGTGAATGTTAGGAAACATGCCTTCTACCCATACATTTTCCCATACATTTGAAAGACCGAGCTCCAAGGTAACTACTGCTGACATTTCACTTGAGCTGCATAGTTTCTAGAGACTAATTTGATTTTTTCACTAACATTATATAGAGAGCTGAACTGCACTCCATTTAAATTATGGACATGTATTTGTGGTTTGCCATTGACTGATTAGATAATTATTATATATTTTATTAAAAAGACTGTCTAAAGATGTCTTATTAGAAAACATTTTTCTGTAGTTGGGAAGAATTCAAGTAGGTAATTATGTGACTCTAGTTTAAAAAAATGATTCTTATTGATACAAAAGGAATACAGATTTCTTATACAATCATGTAATTAATATTTTCTATTGTCAAGGAAAATCTGTCCCATTAACAGACAGCAGTGGTTCATATTTGGGACACTTGAAGTCTCTAGTTAGTCTGTGGATGAGCATTATTTATCTAATGAAGACAAAAATGAAGATTAAAAAAAAGAAAGATCTACCAATGTATTAGAAATAGGCTGCTATACAATTTAAGAAATTTACGACATATTATAAAACTAGCTGAAAGAAATGCTTTGGTCTTTCTCAGGGTCTCAGTATTTGAGAGCTTTTTGACCAGGATGTTTGCTTGGACAGCAACCCTCCTCATCAGGAATTATGTTTGTACCGAAGAGTGTATTTGATAATCTGAGTAATTCATCTGAAGCAAGTCCAGATGGCCAAATACTGTCCCTTATTTCTTTCTGAAGCAATATGAGGCCTAAAGATAGATTAGGAAGGATAGATCAGGGGTAAAAATAAGTCCTTCCTTGGCATTAACTATACTAGCCATAATTTCCTCAGTCATTTGTTTTTTTTCCTTCATCTATTTTTCATTTATTTTCTAAGGCTTGATGGTCAGGATTTAATCTGATAGTAACCTATATAAAATTAAGATTTTATTATAAGATTTGTTCCACTGCTATGATGATTACTTAACTAAATGCCAGAAAATCTATTCTAGAAAAGCTACATACCATGCTGATTCCTGATCGCAACACACCTTAGCATTATTGTTATTGTTGCTATTAATTAGGTTGTGCCCTAGATGTTAATAACACATGACAAATTAACTAAACCCATATAAATCATGAAGAGGATGCTAGGCTTTGTTATTGCCTTAACTGTAAAGCATTTTGCCAGAATAATGTATTGGGCTATGTATTATTACAGCCTACTGGTCATTCTTCTCCTTTTAATGGGCACATTTTATGTAGCTTTTTCAATCTTATTGCAGATTATTTATTATATATATGCAAAGGAGTCCTAATTTACAGACCCTCACAGAACATTTTTTTTCCTTAACATTCCTCTTTGAGAATACCTTCTCAAAGGTATTCTCTCGATTTACCTTTAAGTAAATTTTCCCATTTTAGGGGCCTTTTAGCAGAGTTCAGTAACTGTTCACTTACTGACAGCACAATGATCATGAATAGTGTTGTCTGTAGTTTTCCATTCTGAGCAGCAGTATCTGGTAACTTATCTCTTCTGATATAAATATTTCTATAGTTTGATTGATAGGATGTAGAAAATGAAAGATAAAACAAACTGGTTTCCATTCTATATCTGGCTACAAGTCTGATTACAAGCTTTCCCTGCGCACATGGTAATTTTGACTGTGGTATATGGGGCTGATAAAGACAGTCTGATGAGATGGCAGTCCTTTTCCTTCAGATGATCTTGGATACTTCTGAAGCTTGCTAAGGTGAGTGCCATTTGGAAATTTTGATCCAAAATACTCTAAGCCTGACTTAGCTTTGTACTTTGGAGTCAGGAGGAATTCTGCATACTGTCCAAGGCCAATTGAAGTAAGATGCCTACAAGCATCCTAAAAACAGCCTAGGCTATAAAATCTGAAAAGGATCAGTTCTTTCAGTGCTGAAAGCACCAACACTTTATCAGGACAAAGGTGACAGTCTTTGCAGACAGAAAAAAAACTAAGAGGGAATTGTAGTCAGACAAGTTTGACAATGTAGTTTGTCTATTCAGTGAGGGTTTTTGTTGGAGACTGACCCTTTCCTGAGTCATTTGCTTACTGTAACTTGTTGCTTTGAATTCTGAGACCGATGCATACTATAGTATTGATCCTGCAATTAGAGTAGTAAGTCCTGATTATTACATCAATATGGAGCCCCACACATTTTAATTAAATTCAAAGTTTAGTTTATTTTAAAATGGAGTAGAATAAAGGCCAGATTGATTATACTTTGGAAAGAAAATAACCTAACTGATCAGAAGCTGAAACTATGTCTCTTAATGTTCTTAATTTCAAAGAGCCTAATCCTGCATGTTCTTCCACTGCTTTCCGTTAATTGTTTGAGACCAAGTGTTCAAGGGCTCCCTGCTGTCTCAGTGCTTGACTCGTCCGCTTCCGTGTGTGTCAGGCATCTGTCTGCTCGCCGACCGGCCAGGAAGTTAATGTCCACTGTGCCGAAAATGGAAATTCACTGGGGGATACACACTGCACACAGGACTCCTAGGACTCTTGCTTTTTAATTGCATTGAGAAAAGCTGAGTACAAAAGTTTTTTGGAATTAATGTAATAGCAGGAAGAGCTGCCACTGGAGCCTAAGTTCATATGATTTGAAACAGTGTGTAGTCACCTGGGTACATAAAAAGTAAATCTTGGAATATATTTGATGAGTTTTTAACCAAGAAACTTAGGTTTTACTCTAGGAAGTTCTGGGACACTCTAACCTGCTATGCATTGTCACTTCTGAATTTTGGTATTTGTGCTTTTAATTTTTGCTGAAAAGAGATATCACCTGAAAAAGAAAGCTAGAGAACCTGACGCCTGAAAGGATGTTCATTCTGAGTTTTGAAAGGAGGTTTACAAAATTCTGTATGTATTTACTTACAATAAGTCTACTAAGCCAGAGAGCCTTTTGTTTTTCAGTGGAAGATCTGTCTATTTCTGGATTGAAAAGCTACTTCCTTACCCACATTTTAAAAATATCAACATCAAAGACTGATTTCATCTTCCTAATCTTTAGAGGTTGAACTGTCTTCTAAAAATTCTTGCCTGTCTCCAGAGATTATGGAGGAAGTCCTCATAATTATTTAAGACTAGATGCTTGTCTTGTAGATAGTTAAACTAGATGAGATGAATTAACTAATGTTGCTTTATGCAAAGATATGTATTCAGATATTATAAGGTCAGAAAAGACTTTTGAGATCATCTAGTCTCACCTTATGGGCATAGAAATTTCTTGAGCTAATTCCTATTTCAACTAGATCTTTTAAAATCTATTCAAGCAGATGACCAGATGAAGAATCTATGGGTATTTTTCTTTCTTTCTTTGTTTCACCATTTAATTTCTACTTTGCTTTTATTCTACTGTTAGATTTACATTCTAACACCAAATTCTATTCCATTTTTCGAACTAGCATTTACCCATAGATTAAAGAGACTGTGCACACCAAATTTCTCCTGTCTTTGCTAATACTTGCAGATTTATCTCATCTTCTTATTCCTGGTCCTTCATGGATTATAATGGGAACTCGAAGTTTCCTGATTGGATTCAAAGTGTCTAAATTTCTATTCATGGTGCATAAAATCAGTTGGTATTTTGCTAATTCAGAAGTCTCACTAATCTTCATCTCTCTTCATATCATGCACACGAAGCGCTTAGAGGTACGTTGGCCAGAGCTCCTTTTAAAAAAGGGTGCTCAGAGAGCAGATCAATGAGTGACCAGCCCAGCATTCTACATAAGCTTTGTTTCTAGTCCACCCACTTGTGGCATACTTCCCTTCAGAGCAATCTGCTGGAGCCCTCTGCTTACCAAAGAACATGCAAAGATGAGTCTGCAAGAGGTCTCTGATATGTGAAGCAAGAGATATTGGCTGCTCTATGGTTTATTTAACTAGATTTTCAACATCTGTCCTATAGCTCCCAGAGACTTAGTGTTTCCATGTCCATGTGTATTGCTCTTCTAATGAAAGGCAGCCTTCTCAGATAAAGGGATCACAAGGATGCACCTCCCTCCAGCATCCTTTTCTCAAGCAGAGTTTCTATGGAAGAGTTACCTAACTATAGACTCTCCCTATGTATATAACTTTTCTATAGAAGTTCTCCATATTTGAAAATACAGTAATTTGCATCAAGATAAATACTTAGTTTTCAGGCATTAATTAACATATTATTAATATCATTATATGTAATTATGTAATTATTATGTTAATTAACAAATCATTTTGTATATATTTTGTATATCTGATATCTGATTTGTATATCTGATAATCTAGGCTAAAGCTTGTGCCCTCCTTTTGATTTCACTTTCCTTCAAAATTTTCTAAAATCTGTGCTAACAAAAAACCCAGAAAAATCTGTCAAATTCACCTGTGTCTTCAGTGTCCTTGTTCTCTCTTATTGTCATCAAAATTATGAAGGATTTTCTATATTGCTATATTTGTCTAGCTGCCATCAAAATTTCATTATCCTTCCTTTCCCAGCCAAGGAAAAGAGATCTTCCTGAACAAAAATCATGTTATACGAAAAATATTGCCAGGTACATATAACACAAGTTCTCCAGAAACCACACCATGAGTGTTTTGCC
The DNA here is from genome assembly GCA_032275445.1 of Crypturellus soui. NCBI lineage: Eukaryota > Metazoa > Chordata > Aves > Tinamiformes > Tinamidae > Crypturellus > Crypturellus soui. The sequence goes on along the minus strand of JAUBNY010000059.1, from coordinate 586,156 downwards.
TTAAACAAGTTTTATCTGTACTTGCTGTGTATATATGTGATTTTGTATGTGTTTAAACTTTACATATGTACACAAACTTTGGACTCTCAGTGGCTTTGATGTGGTTTTAGCTGGACAGTGTGTCCTCTGAAGCAAATTACTCCTTCTTCTGCATAACAAAACATATCAATAGATTAGTATCAGCAAGACTGTCTGAATCTAAACAGAACTTTGGAGAGGTCTGAATCCCCATCTTGATTCCTTGGTATAACGCAGGAGCATCTATCATAACAAATTAAGTGTTTATTGGACCACTCTACCAATGATGAAATTGATATATCCATGCCTTGCCTCTGCAATTAGAGTTTCACCATGTTATCTGCCAGCAACAATGTTTTTGGCCTATGCTAATCCCTGGACATGACCCCTAATGCTTTGGGAAAGTTAGCTTGGCTAAAATATGCCATAACCCAGTATACAAAATCAAGTGTCTACGAAAGTTCAATACCATATTTAACTTACTAGTGCAGACATGACTTCAGACTACATAAATTTTTGAATCACCTAATGATTCTGATATCCTACTTGGGATTTTCTAAAGCACCTCCTTTTTTAAATCTGATGTGCACTTACTGTAACAAACCTACATGGTAGGCATTCAAATTTGCCAAACTTCTTTGAAAATGCTGAAGATATCGCACAATGCTGTTCAGAAAATGAATAAAAACATTTTTATCACTTTAGAGTCAAAAGTTTCGGGTAATAGTTATTGCATTCTGTCTTGCTTATGGCCCAGGCAAACATCCTAAAAACATTTATTTAATTGCATGATATACTCACAGAATCACAGAATGGTTGAGGTTGGAAGTGATCTCTAGAGATCATCTAGTCCAAGCTCCTGCTCCAGCAGGGACACCCAGAGCACGTGGTGCAGAGTGGCATCCAGGCGGGTTTTGAAGATCTCCAGGGAAGGAGACTCCACAACCTCTATGGGCAGCCTGTTCCAGGGCTCTGTCACCCTCACAGGAAAGAAGTTCTTCAAACATCACCTGATGCTAAAATATTTAAGGAACTAGTCACTGTAATGCCTGTATCACTAACGATGATAGAATACAAACAAACATGCTACCTATTTTTTAAAAGAAGAAAAAAATGATTTTGAATGATAAACTGCTAGGCACTTGGGATAATATAATGCTAAGCAGCAAGCAGCGTACATTTCAAGAACAAGATATATGAGACTAAAATACGTGCTTCTCCACTTGAACATAAGCCAAAAATATTATATTGGTTCAAAACAAAACAACATCAAGAAAGTCAAATTTTGGCCTTTAATATATTCATAAGAGTGTTCTGTGATGTATCTATCTGGGGGAAAAACATTCCAGTCTGTTTGACATTGTTGGGGTCCAACTTTCATCAGTCACATCAAAATCACATTTTCAGAGTGAGTGGTGGCGAAAAAATTAGATCTCAGTAGAAACTGTTAGCATATAAAATGTGAAAAAGAATTTGAAAGACTTGCCTAGTCTAGAAAATAAAAGAAGTATTGGATGGGTGGAGTCTTACAATATTCTTTAAATATATGGAAGGTTGTTCATAGAATTAATGGGATCAACAGTTCTAAATGATGGTGGAGAGAGAATTCTTGGTCAGAATATAACAAATCCAAGCTACAAGGCTGATCAATTTTTTATCTTTATGTCCACTTTTGTACCTCTTTCTGTCCTCTCCCGTTTTATCTTCTCTTTTCATTGAGGTAGAATGCATTTATTTGGCTCTCTACATTATTTCTTATCCTTCTTCATTGTCTGCTGATACAAGCTCTGCTTCACACAAAAATATGAAAAAAATACTTCTGAGATAACTTTCATCTGAAGTACATCCATAATATTAGATATGAGAAACCTTGCTATAAGTCTTACAATAGGAGCAGGTCATAAGCATTTGTTTTTATTAGTACATGATCTCAATCTGTGTTTCTTCATTTATACATGCAGAAAGCAGGTTGCAGCAGGTCTGTTAATGGTAATGAGATGTTTCTTTTGGTATTGGAGCTTGGAGCAACCTTACAATAAAGACATTATGTCTACTTTTCTTTCCTTTTAAATGGAGAGTCCTTCATTCCTTCTCACATTTAAAAATAAAAATCCCAAATCTCTTTAAAAGTGTACATCTTGGCGGAAGACTGAATTGAAAATGGCTTTTGTCATCTATGTAGTTTCTCCCCAGTTTGGCCCCATTTCCATTCTTTGTTTCCACTTCTTTGCTTCCCCTGGACAGTCATTGAGGGACAGGAATGTCACATCACAGGATAAAACAACACGAATTGTAAGATCATGTTGGAACATTTTGAGCAACAACTGCTAATATTACAAACACAGATAACTGATAGAGATATCTCTCTCTATATATACATAAATATATGACTGCACAGTCATATAAACTGGGTGAAGTGCAAAATGTCCCTGCTGTTCCTTCCCCTGGGCTTCCCTAAATAAGCCTGGCCAGCTTGATCTCCTGCTTTCCAGGCAGTAACTCCTTCAGTGGTTTATGGGATCTCAGATGCCATGGCCACGTTCATGAAGCATGGCACTGGAAAAAACTCGTTCTCCTGACTCAAGATAGATTAAAAAGAATGAAAGAAAAGTAAAGCTTAAACTTTGCTCTATCAGACTCCAGGCCTGGAGACAACAGAGAGGTGGTGTAACACCAGCTCAAGCACTCTGCAATGTGATTATGTGTTTATGTCTGATCTAGATTAAATTTGTGCTGGCAGGTGGCTTGCTAATTCACAAATCTAACATTAATGAGGGTAGGACGAGGGCTGCAGAGTTCACAATTACCTACCTTGCCCTGTATTGGTTATTCTCTGAAACGCAGGGCTTTGGTCTATCATGAGATTAGTGCTTAATAGGAGCATGTGACTTGGGAAAAACCAGTTCATTAATTGTTATGGCTGAGGTTAAGCATGTGTTCCCGTGGTATAATTAAACTAAGTCCTAGAGAACAGTACGGAAGGCTGCTTGCTAGAGAAACGAGGATTATGTTGACTTTCATACTCTATTTGTTTTTCACTGATATAGTTAACAGGTGTTCTGTGATGGTGTATTTGTTTCATAGGTAAAATGTCAGTTTCTGACGGCACATGAAAATACACTCATTACAGCAGAATTGCAAAGCA
>JAUBNY010000059.1:538135-548295 GCA_032275445.1 Crypturellus soui | reverse complement strand
CAGCCTGGAGAAGAGAAGGCTGAGAGGGGATCTGATCTGTGTCTATAAGTACCTCAAGGGAGGCAGTGAGGAGGATGCGGCCGGCCTCTTTTCACTGGTGGCCACCGACAGGACTAGAGGAAATGGCCACAAAATGAAGCACCAAAAGTTCCACAGGAACTTAAGGAAAAAATTCTTAATAGTGAGGGTGACCGAGCACTGGAGCAGGCTGCCCAGAGAGGTTGTGGAGTCTCCTTCTCTGGAGATTTTCAAGACCCGCTTGGATGCAGTCCTGTGCCCCGTGCTCTAGGTGACCCTGCATGTGCAGGGGGGTTGGACTAGATGATCTCTAGAGGTCCCTTCCAGCCTTAAGCATTGACTGAAGCTGGAGTGAGGACACATTTCCAGCAGGATCATGGCCTCACCAGGAGAGCCAGAGTGATCCAGGGCACCGTATGGATATGCAGTTCTCTGGGTATTGTTTAGGAGTTCTTTGGGTTGTTGCAGAGCCTGAGTTTTTCGAGACAGACAAGTCCGTTTCTATGTAAAGTCCCTGCCATGATATAACCTCACACATTGCTTGGGTTGCTAGACACAGCAGCGGTAGTAAAAGCAGCATCTGACAGCAGAGACACGTCATGGGATGACACAGAGCACGTTCTGCACAGCACACACCGAGGCAGATGCAGCAGAAACCACGTCTTCACTTCTGCTGAAGGAAGATGCGTGTCCTCTATTGATATTCTGCTCTGATATTCTGGACTGAACCCCTTCATTGGCATTCAGGTCTTCTGCTTGTCTAGAGCAGCAGAAGGAAAGAACGTATTTCTTCTTTTAATCTGCTTGCCATTAACGTGCAGAAGTTCAGGGTTTCATGTATGTACGTTTCATGGCAGAAGAGATAAAGACCAATAGATAAAGTCCCAAACGTCAGTGCAGAGAGGGTTCAACGTGTCCTCTCTTTGGGGAGGGCTTATCGAGAACTGGGAGGAGTAGTGGAGGCAACTGGCTTTCCAGATAACGTACTTAACCTTATAAGACCTTTCAAAAATATAGCAAGTATATTGAAGTGTTGTTTTCTACATTTTTTATTACTGTTTTAACATAACAGCTGTAGAAATGGAAAAATGATATGGGCATAATATCAGTGACTGGCAGTGCCTATACAGGACTATGCAAAAATAAAGAGGTTACAAGAGTCTAGCTGTAGCTGGGCACTCTACATCCAGGAATTCTTCCCTTTGACAGCTGGTTGTAACAGTGTCTTCATTATCTTTCCCACTACAGTAACTGCTCTATTTCCTGTGACAATAATCTCCTGGAACAGGCCAGGAAGAGACAAACCTCAAAAAGGTGCTGCAGTCCTATCATCGTTCTCCCTTGGGTTGATTTATCCTGTGAGGAAACACAGAGATTGCAGATGTGTTCCTGAGATGGTCGTGCTAGAGAGCAGAAGGCTCCTTGTGTGATTAACCTTGTTCATCGCTATCCTGGCTCTGCTCAGAGACTCACAAATACCCTTTCACTAGCACGGAGCTCAGTCTTGCAGAGTTACAGCACTGCAAAATATTCCCAGGCAGCACTGCAAAACATGTCTGTGTTTTATGGTACAGTTAGTGGCAACAAGGAGTCCTACCAAGTAGAATCACAGAATCCTTAAGGTTGAAGGGACCTCTAGAGACCTTCTAGTCCAACCCCCCTGCACATGCAAGGTCACCTAGAGCACAGGGCACAGGGTGGCATCCAGATGCGTTTTGAAGATCTCCAGAGAAGGAGACTCCACACCTTCTTTGGGCAGCCTGTGCCAGGGCTCTGTCACCTTCACTGTCAAATTTTTTTCCTTAAGTTCCTGTGGAACTTTTGGTGCCTCTGTTTGTGGCTTAGTCCTATCAGTGGCCACCGCTGAAAAGAGGCCAGCACCATCCTCCTCACTGCCTCCCTTGAGGTACTTATAGACACTGATCCCCCTCCCCCCCTTTTTTTTAATTAAATGATTGACTTGGCTTTGTGAAGTTATGATTGACCGTTATTTTTGAAAAAAATTATATCAACTTTTGTGGCTATATTTGAGTAAGGATCAACATATGAAAAAGTATATTTTCACCTTCCATATAGCCGTATTTTAAGATAACAGACCACATGCCTCTCAACAGTAAGTGCACTGTCAAGTTTCCATTCCATAATAATAACTGTTACACCAAAACCTGAAAAAATATAAGTACATCAGTAAGGTTTACAACATTGCTCACATCTTAATATTTCTCCAGGCAGTTACACAGGAAAACAGACATTGATGAATAATATTTTAGTTCCTCTTTTAAAATCTGCTGCATGCCACCTATGTACCTCTTGTTTATATTTCCAATTTATCCAGATCTTAGAAGGAGGATTATAATGGTAGGCAAGAGAAAAAAATCATCATAGTCTTTTCCTTTTAGTAACTTCTAGATCATTATTTTCCGGTTAAGCTGATGCTTAAATTGTAAATAGCATTTTGTTCAAAATTAACAAGGTATGGAGTAGCTGTCTTGCAAAGAATAAAAAATAACTTGGCACATTCAGTCAATAGAGAAACAGAGGTTTCTGTCATAGTAATTTGTCTTTTATACTATTTGGATTTTGATCTGTCTGGTTGTTGACCTCTTTAGCAGGACTTCTTATTAAACTAAATTCTCAGAAACTTATCATGCTGATCCACTATTGGAAACTGCTAGTAGCTCTTGCACCTTCAAGCTGATAATGGATTCACATGGCACTTGACACTGTGGTTGTATCACTCTTCTCCTCTGTGCAGTTAACTAAATTTTTTATTGCTTCAGCACTAGTGAGGCTACACCTAGAACATACCATACAAAAGAGATATGGACAAACTGGAAAAAGTTTAGCAGCAAACGTTTTTCAGCACAGCACAGAACCTCAGCCAGCTCAGCTCCAACTCTCTTCCATCAAATGGGTAATAAATTGTCCTTGCCATATCTCTGTTAAACCAAGTCACTGGAAGTGGAATGCTATGTCAAGCAGAAAGCTGATCCATGCACAGGACGAAAAAAGACAAAATAGCAGTGGCTTTATATGTACTACCTGTGCAAAATAGTGCATATATAATAGAAGTTTTTGCCTTCACATTATGTAGCACATTTTTTACAATTTTTCTATGCTCCAGGCAACACCTCACAGCCTTTCTTACAAATAAGGATAGATAGGTAGATAGACAGACAGACAGACAGACAGGCAAATAGACACACGTATAATCGAACATGACCACCTGGAATAGCAGGATATTGAATTCAGGAGTCAACAGGTTCTTTCTAGACCTGCATTCCTGTGAAACTGCACTTTCTCAGATCCCGTAGTATTAGTCTGATAACTTCAAAAAGATAGTCTTCTGTCTGTAAAAATTAACCTTAATGGGAAATATCTAATCAGCTCCCATGACATAAGCCAAATGTGGGCATCTGTCTTGTGTAAAGCATGTAATTTCTGTTGGTGGTAGAATACATAGACATCTAGCTTAAGCATAAAGCCTGCCTATGAAAAATCTCCTACATGTGAGTTGAACTACATTGCCCTCATTATGAAAAAAAGTGTTATTTAGTCCTACGCTGATTTTTTTCAGCTTCCCACCACTGACTCTGCTTTCAGCACTTTGCACTGTGTAAAGTATGAGCCCGAAACCTCATTAGTTTCATTATTAGGGGTGCTGCTTTCATGCAGTTAAAAGCCCAAGTGCAGAGCAACAGGCGATTCTCCAGGAGGCTGTGCAGCTTTCACCACTTTTAGAGCTAGAAACCTCTGTGGTCCCTCAAGAAAGCCTGATAGCTCTCTCGTACTGAAGCCTGTGTAACGCGGTAGTCCCTCAAGACTATCAAAATTAATCTATTCAATTTTTTAGAAATCTACTGAATTCAGTAGAACTATTTACAATTTTTGTTTGTACATTTTTCACAGGGAAAATCTTGGATTCTCCCCTACTGTTGCCCTGAGAATGGGGAAAGGGATTTGCAGAAAAAATAACTCCCCAAAAAACAAAATTAACAAACAAACAAGCACCCAACCCCCCCAAAAAAAACTCTCTTACCAAGAATGCTTTGGTAATGATTAATTTGTTATATTTTCCCTCCCTGTACCCTTTGAGCCATTGGGTCAGTTCCTTTTTTTTACCCAAATCCAAGAAGAGTTTTTCCCTTAGTGTTTTTGTAGAATGGGTTTCTGTTCTGATTTATTGCAGCTATTTCCTCACTTGGTAGAATATGTGTATGAAGGACAAGCAACCTTTAGTTTCAGTATAGTGGGATCTGAGTGTCGATGTAGCTGTCAGCGGTGAAGGTGAACTCTTTAGTTCCACAGAACCTACGGAGCTCCTGGGTTTCCTACAAAAGGAGGCTAAGTGGAGCAGAAAGTCGTACCTCTCAAATATAAAGAACAGTAAATGTGACCTCTGCAAGGGCTGGCAGAGACTTTTGTGGGGCTTGTGCCAAACTCACAGGACTCCCACAGTAAGACCTTGGCCAGCAGGTATGGCTGGTGCCTCCAGCAGGACAGCCCCAGCCAGGGAAGATAAAAACAGAGGTTCCTTTCATCTGCAACAAAGATTTTCTGAGTATTGTCTGTCTGTGTTCGGGAAAAAAAGACTTTTATTTGTTACTTACTAAATTCCAGTTACTAAATTAAACTGAGGTTTATTTACAAGGAATCCAGCAGTCTGAGACAAATCATTATTGAATGATAGAGTCATAGATTATTAGACAGAACAAATAATACAGACATAACAGAAATCAAACAATCAGTTTTCCCAGCAATTATATTATGAATACAGTAACATCAGAATTTCCCTGCTACAATCCTGACTAACAAAGAAAAGCTTACAGAATAATGCAGTACTGTATCTTGGTATTGTCAGATCTCTGAAGATGCTTATGAAATACTCTTTTATAGCTGTTAACCACTTGCTGATGAAATGTTTTAGGCATTAGTCTCATCTAAATTTAAGGAGTTTCTAAGCCTCTTTTCAGACGTCAGTATTCCTATGATCAAGTGAACTATGAACATTAAATTAATTGCACTCTGGTTTTAATATAGTACCACAAACTAATACACTGGCATTTCACTGCTTCAGTTAGCAAACCCTTGACTTGCTAACTTGCCTCCTTGCGAGTAGAGCACATCACATGTGCAAGTTCAGTGCAATAGTCAACTGCATATGCATGAGGAGAGAGAATAGGAACCAATTGGTAGAGTCCACTAACCTGTTCTGCACATACCTGTACCCTCCCTGTGAGTGCTCTTTGAGACGTCTGCCCCTTCACAGCTAAGTCAGCAAAACTGTCTCTGTGATACAGAGTTGACCTAAAACCTCCACCAGGGCTGATGAGAATCTTTGCTTCACCTTTAATGAGTTTTGAGTGAGGCATTTAGCCTGAAGCAGTGTAATGTTATCTGCTGGTGTCAGTCTGATTTCCTAGAGAGCATCTGTAATAAGGACTACAGGGATGATCTTTTTTTTTCTTTTACATTGGAGACACGCAAGATGCATGCATCTGGATCATTATCACTATAAACTGTTGAGGCAACTCCCAGTGACTTTGATGAGCACTCCAACATGCGCCCACAGGAAACTGAGCTCCTTTGTTGGGTGGTTCTTGATACCCAGAGCCTTCATCTTCAAAGCCTTTTATTAAATCAGTCTCAGCTTCATAAAAAGCACCTCTCCTCCGCTCTCTGTGATGTTCACAGCTCTGCTCCTCAGAAGTGCCAACCCCCTTGACCTTAAGCATATAATATGTGAAAACAGGAAACAAAACTTTCTCAGCTACTGTCTCACGTCTCCCCAGCGGAGGAAAATAAAAATGGCCACAAACGAGCCTACTTTAAGACCGAAATGTCAACCACATTTTTGTAAGTGATTGCACACATATTCACAAGAATAATAATAATAATAATAATAATAAAGCAGTGATAAAAGCCTAGAGAAAGTGTGTGTGTTGGGGAGAGAAACAGAAAGTGTCAGCGGAGAAGGGGAAGGTGGTCACAACTGCTCTGACAGAGAAGCAACAGACTGATAGATGCTTCCGAGTGTTCCCGTGGCCTTTACAAAAACCTCTACAGTGAGGAAGAGTCTGCAGAAAGCAGAAGATATTTTGGGAAAAAGCAAAGAAAGGGGATGGGAAAAGGTCAAAAATAAACACCCTAGGAGAGACCCTAACCCAAAGGCTGGACCCCACAGCCTCTTCCAGTCACAGTGTTCATTCAAAGGTGCTTGAATGCAGGATGATGAATCTAGTGCAGGAATGTAGAACAAATGACATCTCTTTTCAAGCTAGTATGTAAATTGGCTATTTTACAGAATTCTTTTCTGGCAGGACTTGAAAAATCACCTTTTCTGCCTCTGAGTTCATGATACCATTTAAGTAGATAAAAAACACACCTAAAAAATCAAGCTCAGTATTTCACAGTTAACACTCATGGGGAAATAGAAAATGTCTCCAAGTTCAGACACTGTGTTCAACCCAAGGAAACAGTAAGCACTTGGATGTGCATTTTTCACAATATAGATATTTGTTTATCTGTCCACATTCAGGGTGTGTACACATTCCATAGGTGGCCAAAATGTCTCAGCGGTCAGACTGACATATTTTAGACTTATGTCATAGACATATATGTCTTTTACAGATACCTTAAGATTTATGATCCTAATCTATAGAAGACAAAATGAGAAGAAAGGAAACAGCATTCCAGTGAGCATTTAGGAAACACTGAAGAAGAGAATGCAGTGAGAGACACTGGATACATACCCTTCATTTGCATTATGGATGAGACGCTGTCACAGTCTCTGTCTTGTGGGTGCTACACGTACAGTTAAAACAGTAAGCGCCCATTAGTGATGTAGTGAAAGTGTTTTATAACTTTTAGTAGGGCATGATATCAGAGATGATGCTGCACACTCTTGTATTCTCTTTCCTTCTCTGCTCTTCTTAAAGTTATGTCTTTCACCTGTGTCTGTGTGTACACCAAGCTCCTGTGTCTGCTAGGTGTACGAACACCCCTCTCAGGTCAGCGAGGTGTCAGACAAATGTTAATGTCCCTGTGTTATCTGCTTGAAATGAGAAACCCAGGAAAGACTGGCTAAAATGATCCTACTTCTAGAAAAAAAATCAAGCTCTCTCAAATGCATATTAGTGTGAAAAAAACAGCAAATCCACACAAATGGGTTAGTTTCCTACAAAGAAAAGACTTGTGTTCTCTTCCCACTGTGCTGCCAGTATCCCATGACAATGTAGAAGGGAAAGGAAGCTTTCTTATAGCTGTTTCAAGACATATTCACCTTTTTTTGTCTTGAATTAAATCTTTGTTTCTTTTTCAGCAGCTATTTTTGTGCTTTACAGGCTCTGTATTTATATATATACATATTCGTTTATAAAAATATAAATATATTTAAATATATTTGTTTATATTAAAAGTATATGTTTAAGGTACTTTAAATATAATAATACTTTTACATTTATATATATTCATAGACATATCTAGTATATCGATTACCTTAAAACAGAGCCTGTAAAGCACATATATACACACACACATATGCATAGATATGCATATACCACTATTTAGTACTCTTTTATTTATCTGTATTTATATGTAACCCAAATCAGAGAGTTTAAGTGTGATATGAAGAACAATGGAAATGGAGTCCTTTTTAAATCAAAATGCCAGTCTTTCTGTTTAATTGGTATATAGAAATCTTTAATCTACATAAACTTCACAAGCCAAAAGAGTTCAAGGATGGCCTACTAGCTGGGTCAGTTGTAAAGCAAGCTTCTGAAACACTTCCCATGACATACAGAGAGAAACAATGGGAATGGAGGGCATTGAAGGGAAAGAATAGGGCAAAACCAGTCATCTGGCATCTCAGCAGCAGGGAAAATCGGGGTTCATTTTGAACAATCACAGTGAATCTTTATGTGTTTGTCTGCCATGGTTACTAATAGTCCAGAAATAACAGAAAAACACCTGCCATATATGCTTTCCAAATTGTTACAACAAATTAAAGGAGAAATGGGAGATTCTATTAGTAGAAAGTGCCCTGGACACATCTCAGGGCTGAAAGAACAAGGAAGGATGCAAATCCTTTTACAGAAGCAAATGCCTCACAGTTTCAGCTGATGTGAATGACAAAGATCTATTGACTTCAGCCTTGTGGCCTGCAATCCTGAATGAGAATTTCATTGTGTTTTGGAGTGAATCTGAGGGCATCTGGAAGGGCCCGGCTTCGCCGCTCTGCAGGACACGGCCCTTTCGCACATCCTGGCAATGTAACCGAGAAAGCTGTCAGGCTGGCCTGTGTAAATATCATGCAGAAAATGCCTTTCTTAAAATTAAAAATTACCTCCCAATAAAAATAATTCTTTCTTCCCCCTTCAAATGATGGCATGGTTAAGGTATTTTTATTTGTGCCTATAATTCTATAACAAAAATTATTAGCATTTATATATTTCCAGGGGCAATATGCATATGCATATATATATTCAGGGAAAATAGAATTTTAAAATGATTTTATGGAAGAAGTTTATATATTTCCTGTAAATATACTGCAAATGAATGTGAAATAGATCTATCTAAAACTATGTAAAATGGAAATAACATTGAAGCTTCAAAGTGGTTTTCGATTCTGTGCCGTTGCAGCACTACACACCAGTGAGGGCATGTTCTTTAAGGTCTGATCCTCCTAGAACTTAATAATATACCTATTAACTTTAAGTACATAACCAATTTCACTTCAATCACAGTCAAAATTAAATGTATGCCTGGCTGCTTGGCTAAATTAGGGCCTAAGGCTATCCAACTCTTAAGTATGGTTTTTGCAATATTCCTAAGCTATGCCTAGAAGCCAGCACAGTCTGGAGTGCAGGAGAGCGGCCACTCTGTTACAGCCTTGCCTGATGTTCAGATACCTCCAGACTCAGGAGGTTTCTGGGGAGGAGAAGGCAGCCTGGCAGGCTTCCCGCATGAAGAGGGAAAACAAAGTATGGGCCACAACACTCATCTGAGAGTGGAAATTACGTGGATTTGTTCATGCTACAGGAGTGAAAAGGGACCCAGTAGGCTCTTTGGAGTTCTGGAATTAACCTTCAGGTCTGATATTCATGGTGCTTTGAGAGTACATTGGGCTTGATATGCCCCAGAGAATGGTTGTTTGAGAATTTTGCCATAATAAATATTTTACTTATATAGGCCAGTATCATTTAAAAGCATCCTTTAATTGCCTACAAGTGAAAATCTATTTCTATTCTATAGTAAAACAGTTACAAAGATTGTCCCTGATCCTTCAGGATTTTAAGAAAATATGAACTTTTTTTTTTTTTTAACCTTTTTCCAACATCAGAGATGAATAATTATTTATTTATGCAATGGTAGTCATATATATGAATACTTTTGGTTTGGGCACTTTAAAATTTCTAATCATAAAAACAGATGTGGGTTTCAGATCTAATTCTACACTGGTGCTGAATATCTCAAAGCTGGTGGTGGCTTTAAACTGAAGTGATTTCTAGGATTTCCTTTAGTTTCTGTCTTAAATGAAATGGGCCATACTTCTCTATCAGCATTTTAATGACCTGAAATCACTTTGCAGTTAATGGAAGGCTGGATTCTTAATGCTTACTGAGAAAAAGCTTAACGTAATCAAACACTTATTGCAAACTCATCCCACAGTAATTAATAGCACTAGGTCAAATTATGTGTTTAACATCTGACTCATATATGTGCTAAAAAATGAGCTTCTGTTCTTGTTGCTGTCTCCCTGCTGCATGAACTTGTACACTGGAAACTCATTCATCAGTGTTGGTTGAAAGCAAATCAAAAGCAAATCTCTAGCAACAATTTTACTGAATTTCTGAGTTGGCCAAAAGCAGTAGTCATGGTTGTGCATTTGAGGATGGAAGGATACAAAGCTCTTTAGGTTTCGCAGCCCATTTACATTTCTGAAGCTCCAGAAGTTAAATCAGAAGAGGAGGAGCAGCTCCCTGTCAGAACATGGATCAAAGCGGTTGCCTCCAGCAGCAAAACAGCCAGTGGGTGTTTTCATGAACAGTCATGAAGAGGGAGGGACAAATCATTTACTGTTTCCCCAGAGTAACCGAATACTCCCCCGGGGGAAGCAGTGCAACACTAATCCTGCCACAAGT
>JAUBNY010000059.1:525518-538035 GCA_032275445.1 Crypturellus soui | reverse complement strand
CAAATCATTTACTGTTTCCCCAGAGTAACCGAATACTCCCCCGGGGGAAGCAGTGCAACACTAATCCTGCCACAAGTCAGCATTGCAGCGCACGGCAGAAGCCCTCTCTTCTTTACTGCTCATGATACAGATTGGAAAAATGGAAGAAACGCTTACAGATTTAAAAGTGGAATTTTCTGTGGAATTCTGTGAAATTTTCCTACGCTTTCCATCAACACAGGTTATCTTTTATGTGGCTAATTGGAGGCATAAACAGATACGTGCATTGTAAAAACACACTCTGCTGCACATTCAGAATGGAAATAAAGTTTACTACATCTGCTCTATCCTGAGAGGGCATAAAGTATGTTTTTAAGAATGCCTTAATTCCATCCTCTGAACGTCCCGAGCTTTGTTGGGATGAATGGTCAACTGCTGATGAGGACCCAGTGAAAACAGAAAAGCAGCATCGGCATAAGAGATCCTGTAACTCCTTGTCTTTCCTCCGGCACTTTGTGAGGACACAGTGTCACAGACCATCATGCCTAAGTGACCCAGCAGTGACCCAAGGGGGATTTACCCGTGCTGAGTGAGCACTGCCCTAATTTTGCATGTGAAGAAAAAGAGCATCCAGCAGGAAGCTGAGCTGTCCCCGTACCATGTGGTGTGCGGCGGATCTGGGCATTCAGCGCAGACAGGGGTTAAATTACACAGGAAGGCTGCCCTTCTGTGGATGGTAAGGGGTGACTCTATTAGTCCTGTGAGATGTGACAGCCACTGGCAATTGGTCAGAAAGCTACTTCATTTTCTGTGTGCTACTTCACTTCAGTTCTGGCATTTACGAGGCTCCCCATGTAAAACACTTGAGTCTTACAAAGAGCTGCTCTCGCACAGTACAGATTAGCTTGCACTTGCTTCCCATTCCCTTTAAAATGCGTTTTTAACGTGATTTGCAAAACCTTTTTCTGTAAAAACAACAAAAAAAAAAACTTTCAGATTTTGAGTAGAAATGCATCCATATATACATGTTCAAGGTTTCTCTGAACAGTGGCTTTATCAATGTCTAATAAACATTTTCCATAAAGAATTTTTCTTTTTTGTGCCATAAAACCCTCGCATTCCACAGTGTCAGTCTCTCTCTTGTTCCGGACTATGCCACAGGAATATGGCACACACAGAGCAAGTATTAAATGAAAACCATATATTATACCAGTGCCACTGGCAACAACAGCTTGCAAAGAAGCTAGTTCTGATAATGCTGTTTAGGCAGCAGTAACACTAGTGGATTTCCTAGAGAGCTAAAACTCTTGACCAAAATTAATAATAAAAAAAAGGATAACTGGCACCTGGCACAAGCAAACCATTTCCTCTGAAATTAAAGTTTTTACCAGTATCAGCAAGTTTTATATAGGAAATGCTAAAATAGAGCAACAGCTTTAAAATGAATTACTATGCTTTAATTTGTAAACCTTTCCCTAATTTTCTATTTTGTCACCTCTGGTTTTCAAAATCAACAATTAAATTCTTAAATAATATATTTAAAATGAGCAAATATGAGATTTCTTACTTTAAAGTGGATTTTCAGAGCTCTTTTCTCTGTGAGCTGAGCAGAATCAAAGAAATTGCAGTAATGGAGCCTTTCAGAAATATTGCATAGACACAAACTGGGATTTGCAATAAGGTCTGATCACTCTTTGCACTTTGGAAAAGCCCAAACAAGGTCCTTAATTAGTCAACCAACTCCTCTGAAAGTTCATATCATTAAGTGCTGATCCCAAGAGAACTGCTCAAAGCTCAGTGTTCTGCGCATTGAATACCAGGCCTAATGCTATTCAGGGTTTGTAACATTTTTACTTGCATGGCTGAACCTTATGCCTTTCTATAGCAGCTAAGGAAATAGAGGATTTTACAAGGGTGAAAAGACATTGCACTAAAATAATAATACATATGTGCTTCCATAAATTATTTATTTCAGCTATCTGATATCACAAGTGGCTTTTGGACAGTGCAGCCTAGTCCAGAACTCAGTCTTGTTGGGCTTGTTTCCCCCTCCAGAACTGTGAAGCTTACCTGTTCTTAGCCCGAGATCTAAATGTCCATCCAACGTGATTTTAGGATCACATCTGCCATCCACCCCTGTAACTTTATTGTACCTTCCTGGACATAAACACTGTCATCTGGATACAGATATAAATGTCTATATCTGCCACTTTTGTTGAATTCATAACCATTAAGTAGATGCAATATTTGTTTTACTCCTGCTCTTTGGACCTTAACCAACATCAACATGGCACTATGGTACTATCTTCATTCAGACTCACTTCATGAGTAATTAACAAACCTTGTCTGTGAGGACTTGAATATGATGCCAGCTAATTAGAAAATTTAATGTTTATTTTAGATTAAAGAATAAAATATGAAATCAGTCTCCCAAAGAAAGAAACAGGAGTAAATTATTTTCATATTTTGTTAGCAAAATCCTTATGGTCCACACTCTCTCATGAGGCTCTTTAATGTGTGATTATAAGATATATGAGCCTTTGACTACTTCTGATGTATTTATTTAGCATGGTTTCTCTTTATTCTGCTCACAATCAGTATACTATCATAAATTATTTGTATAGAAATTATTATATCGTCCCTAAGTTACCATCTGTCAGAACTATGGCCTCCCAGTGCAGGTAGTGAAATGATAGAGATGAAACTTATTTCTCTGAATCTATAAAGAAAGTAAAATTGAAAGGCCTTTTTCACACAAATGTGGCTGTTTTACAGTAAGGAGCCATGGGACCAGCTTCTCTTCTGATGTAAAACAATAGAGTCTGAAATTAATGAAATTGCTCCACTCTAGAGTGGCCGAGGATATAGTCACAGTACTTCAGCAAATGGAGGTAGACACTCATTTGTCTTATTGCTGCTAACCAGAGAGATATTGTTCATTTCCCCACCTTGCAGCTCTTGCAGCTGGTTGTGCAGCTCCTGGGCACGCACGGCCCCGGGGCAGGACCGAGCTCGCAGGTCTCTGTTAGCCCGTGCGCCCACGGTGTTCGCAGAGCCTCTGTGGCGCCGAGATGTGAGCACCTCACCACAGACCGTATCCTCTGCTCCCCTGCTCGTCCTCACCTCCCGAGGGAGCAATTGGCATTGGTCTGGCTGCCCTGCAGGCACCACCAGCACCACAAGATACTGCTGTAACAGGCATTGCAGCAGGGAATGTAGCAGTTATATCAAAAAGACTTCTATTGAACATTAATAGTGTATGCAGATTCATTTAAAAAAATCTTGCCAGAGGACAAACACTACATTAGTAGACTCACAGCACACCTGTCTACTGGATCATATCAAAGCTTTTCCTAAAATTTATCAAATATCAAACACATGACTACACAGGAAAGAGAAAGAGGAAAAGATATTGCCTCTACCTATGTTTCAGCAAGGATGTGAACTTTTCTCTCTTTATCGCCCCACATGAAAATTCCATCTCAGGGTAGTTGCTTCAAAATTACCAGCTCTCATGCATATTTTTTTTTTTACTTTTTTTTTTTACTCTACAAGAGCATAAAAATTCATGCCTCTTCTTCTATTAATTAGTTTTCTTTTATAAATAAATCAGTTGCAAGGGTCCAAGTATTTGTTTGGTCTTAATAAAAGTTTTAAGTTTATAAAATATTGCTCTTTTTTGATAACACTTTATGCTGACCAGTTTCTAGTACATTTGGGAGCTCAGGTCTTAATTGAGAAGGTAAAAGCCTGTTCTAGAGTGAAAAATAAGGGTAAACATATATGCTGCATAGTTAAAAACAATTCCTATTTCATTACTGGAATACAAAGTTAAATGATGAATGGTTTTATTTACTGATTAATTAATTTAATTAATTAATTTTAAAATGCAACCAGAACACAAGAAGCATTTCAGAGGAAGGCCAAATTTTGATGTTTCTCTTTAGTTGGAGAATAACAGAAAAAAAAAAAAAGAGAGAGATGCAATAGATACAGACTAAATATGAGTGAAAAATTGATGCTGTAGCTAAGCAGGCAAATCCTGCTCGAGGATGCATTCAAGAGAGTTTCATAAAAAGAGATGTGGGAGGTAATTATTCCTTCTACTTGAACTCAATGAGATGGAACACATTTTTCTCCCTTCCACTACTACAGAATGATATTACAAAGAAGAGGATTATAAATTGTTCTGCAAGGCCAATGGGGTAAGAACAATAATAAATCAGTTTAAACTTCAGCAAAGGTGATCTCTCTCACAATAACAAAAACCTTCTGTTCAGCAGTAAAAGCACTGAAAGTGAATTCACAACTTCCTTAGGGAAAAAAAAAAAAAAAAAGAAAGAAATTCAGTGGAGGTTTTTACAACAGCTTAGACAAACATCTGTCAGGAGAAATCTTAGTGTAGGCCATTGATCCAGACATAATTCAAAGGACCGTACTAGAGGATCTTCTAAGGTCCTGTACTTCTGCTCTTCTATAAATCTAAAATATCTGCTTGAATTTGTAACCAGCTGAATCTCTTCTTGATACACTTATTGTTGCATAAACTTCTTCCTTATTGTACAGGCTTCATGTTTATAATACTGTGAGTGTGGAAGAATTTAATGAACTTCCAGCTTTACAAACAGTTTTCCCACTGGTGCATTTCTGGGGTCAGATTTTCAGTGCCTCTCTCTACTTACATGAACTCATTCAGCAGCTAAGCAGTTTTCAAGCATACACATCTTACAGGCTTTCCATGGAAAATAATGCTTTAAGGGATGAGAAATAATCTTTTGACTGATCTAAACACCCAGCAAATTATATCTTGCAAATTTTGTGGTTTAAAACAGAAGAGTGATTGAAAAACAAGGTTTAGTTCTTGCAAGTCTGGACTAAGATTAAGTCAAAGTAAGCAGCAGTTTACAGCCCTGATGTCCAGTCCAAACGCTGACTCTTGCATCGCAACTGGCTGTGCTTCTACCACCTGGTGCCAGCAGCTCTCTACTCACAGCCCATCTCTTCCTTTGGCAGCAGGATCAAAAATGATGTGCTATTTTGGGAGTTTCTTCTGTAATACAATCATGACATAGGGTATGAAATTGCTAGCTAAGATCCTTAAGGAATCTGGGGAAAGGTTCTTGGAGGTGTCAGTGTTTCTTTAGATGTGGCACCATGCTACAGAGGCTCCACCTAGCATAACTCACCACAGCCAGACTGGTGTCTACCAGTGACCTGGTCTATCAGGCCGTCTCCCACAGCATGGTGGAGACCGCCCTTCATGTCCTCGCTGTGTCATAACACATCTGTACGTCACAGGCACAGGCAGTGGTGGAGCGATCTGTGGGAGTCTGTGGAGAGCTGGCATCTGGGAAAGTCTCCCTGGCCATCTGGAACCTTCTGCCCTTCCTGGTGCAGCTCCAGCGCTGCAATACTGAGCATTAGAAAGGTAAGATCATCACAGAGAAACTCCCCTGAATAAAAGCTGAAGACATTCAGTCTTAAAAGTGTGAAAGAAATTAACTGTGATTTTGCCAACTGAGGCACCGAGATACATTTCACTCTATCTTATTTTAGGGTCATCCAAATTTACAATTGCTTACATGTTCATTAACAAAATTCCTTCGGTGCATAAAGTTTTTGCCATTGAGTACACCCAGAAATGGCTCCATTTCAGCAATATCTGATTCTCAGGAATGCATTCATACACAACCTGCATAACTTCATCAAGCTTTGCAGATGAGGTCCTCCCCACCTCCCTTGCCCATCTGATAAGCATTTCCAGAGCCCATTTATTAGATAAGGCCCCGCACAAAATAGTGATGGTCATTGCAACACCACAGACTTTCACTGACCTTCAGGAGTTTGAGCCTTTGGAGAAGGAAGACCAAAGTCTTTCATTTTTTTTTTTTATCTATGAAGATTTGAATCCATAGTTCTAATTTTCTAAGGGCCTAATAGCAGGCTAATGTAGAGGTTTCTTAACTTCCACTATTCAGGGAACAATTAAATATTCATTAAGTGAGAGGAAGGAAAGAGGAACAAGATGTGAATAGCTAAGGCTCTTGAGGCTAAGACTCTCAAGTAGAAGAAAAAAGGCCTAGGTTTTCTGCTCAACAAGAGTAATTCTTTTCAAATATTTAAATGTTGGATTAGAAGAGAGTGGAAAGTGAGATCGCCCTTCTCTCAGATGAGTATCATAAGTAAGCACTGAACTGTAGTGACATGCTGACTTTTTTCCTGTTTTTCTTTTTTTTTTCTTAGGACCTGATGAATCCTTAATGAGCTCATAAGAAAGGAAACATCTACTAGTGAAACTAAGAACAGCTTTCTCTTTTTCATACCAGATTATCTTCTGGTCCACTGATTTAGGATCTCTTATGGAAAATATAGCTTCAAATGCCCTAGAGCATCAAAATAAATTGAATCACGTTCAGCTCAATACTCAGCTATGTTCCCATATAAGAGCTAATCCTAAAGCTGTACTTTGTGAGAAGGACTGGCAGAGGGGCCTAACACCAAGGAGAGGTTGGGCAGATTGAAATCTGTATGAGCACAGTGGAATCCCCACAAACAAGAGATCTAAATCTCCTTATGATGGCTGATGGCTAAAGTTTGGCCAGGTGATCAGCCTGCTTTTGTAAAATCACATGCCTAGAGCCTACCTCTTCCTGCATCTCGCATGGAAAGCCTAGGTGTGTAACACAGGGCTGAAGATTCTTCAATAACAAGTTAAAATTTCTTTGTGAGCCTAGCTGTACTTTTCACATGTTCAGTCGCTACTGTAGAAGGCAGTATTTCAGGAAGTAAAACCAAAGGAATTGCAGCTGTTTTATACTGTTACTGAAACATGCAGGTTTCTGGACATCTTCCAGGGGTGAGTGTTAGTTTAGTGGGTCAATTGCCAAGAGAGCTCTGCTTCTTGCACAGGCAGGCTTTACTCTTGAATATAATGACACCATGATTCACAGTGGTTGTGGCTGTCATGAGAGATTACTGTTAGGCCTTCTTTGCCCTTCGGCGAACTTGATTCCAGGGAGGTGAAATCTTGAATGTGAGCTGGTGCAGATAGCCAGGTTAAGATTTAAGTTCCAGGTAAGCTCTGGACTCTCAGTAACTCTCTCAGTAGAAAGTATTACTAAATGAATCAACTGTGCAGTCTGAAGCAAAGAATAGACGATTAAAATAGTTTTTTTTCCAGGTTTGGTTAAGAAAATTTTTCCCAGTAGGCCCAAACCTTACAAATGGAGGCAAGTCAATACTGGAGAGAAGTGTCTATAGCCATATCCATTAAAGGAAGACCTAGCCATAATTCTTAGGGAATTTGGGCAAGGAGCTGGGTATTTTCAATGTTTATTAGCTTTCCAGCAAAAAAAGGAGACCTTGGGTCCTTGTCAAATTGAAGTAAATTTGGGAAGCAAAATGGTAAAAAAAAAAAAAAACCTCAAACTGCCTTTTATTTAGTACATGAAATTCAACAAAGAACTGCAACTATTTGCAACTATGTGAATCTGAGTGATTCAGTTCAGTATAAAAAGATTGTATCAAAGGGAAAAATATTAATTTTAATTGCTATTCCATTATGTCAGTTCTTCTCAGAGGTTGAGAAATAGTCAGCATCAGCAGAGTGAATCATTCGTGCTGCTTATAGCCCTGTTTGGCAAACTGCAAACTATCTCCTGGGACTCCATTCTCGTCTCTGCGTTAATCCCTGCTGGAGACCTTAGCTAAAATAAGGAAATCACATTTGCAATGTGCATTTATTCTGCTTTCTGACAAAATAAGAGTAGATAAATATGAAAAGTCTTCTGGGGATGGGAAGTGGGATATTATGGGCAATGAGGTTACCGGGAGAAGAATTTTTTAAGGTATTGGAAGGGTATTCAAGATTGTGAGGCAGAAGTGTGGTCAGCAAAAGAGTTTATGTTGAAGCTCGCTGTAGTCCTTGCAATACAGTTAAGGAATTCTATATTTGGAATCAAAGGTAAAGTCAACAGTTTATCCAGACTAGTGGAGTTTATTCATCACTTCTAATTTGGGTTATTTATGCACTCTTCACATGCAACAAGAAAGTTTATGCACATTTCATTTTCCCTCCTTAGTTTTTTGTTTGTTTGCTTGTATTTTTTTTTTCAGATTCACTATTCTTTCTTTGTTTCTTTAAGGCTATTCAATTTACCCTAGGACTAGAAATAGACTCTGCAGGAATTTTGCAGTATGAAACACACAAGCTACTATGTGAGGTAACTGTAGTGGAAAAACAGTCGTATTGTCTAAGCAATGAAGCAGCGCACGGTTAAATCTGGAGAGACTGAATGCTTGCACTCTCCATTGATGCCAAGTCTCACAACGTATTCTTATGAATGGAAGTTGTTTGAAAAAGCATCAAAAAGTTCTACCTCAGACTAAGAAAGAGCATTTTAATTGTTCTGACAGGTAATTTTGAGCCACTACTCCCATTTAAAATCTCTAATAAAAGACAGTGAAAGCACATCTTCAGTCACTTTTCTGGAACTGTCTGAACTATCTGAACTGGAAAGGTGGAATGACATCAATTCTGTCACTTCTGATGATGTCTCAATGACTCAGTCTGTTTTGTCCTTGACAAGTGCCTTTCTATATATTATCTCCTATAACAGAACGCACTGAACTTTGACTACCAGTTCTATCTAAAAGTATATGAATTTTCTGTTATCTGAATTAAGTTTATTTTCTTTGGGGAAGTCACTTTGAAATGTCCTTTCCCTCAAATATGCGCTTGCTTCCTTCTTCACTTATTCAGTGGTTATTGTTTGTAGATCCATTGAGGGAAATATGCAAGAAGATGAAAATTGTTAATAATGGTGCACCAGGGCTTTCTTTCAGCAGCATTGTGATTCTGATTAAAAAAAGAAAAGTTTCCTGTTTAACATCAAGAGAGTATTGCTGAGCTCTGTTTAGCTATTCCAACTCGTGACTCACCACACAAGGCAATGTTGGCTTGAAACTGTCTTTCTGTTTCACCCAGTACTTAAACAACCCTGGGAACCAAAGAGCAGCAGGTTTTCAGTTACGAAAAATCTCACATTTCTGTGGATTCTTTTTTAAATCAAAGACCAAAGGACCAAATTTGGTCTGATTAAATATTTTTTGAAAAAGAAAATTCAAATTTTCCTTTATTTCTTCTCCAAATAACATTTACTGATAATTGTAGTTTAACCACACAGCACTTATTTATTTACTGCTTTGCTTAACACCCCCTCTCATCCTCTTTCCCTCTTCTGCCCACAAAGGAAGGATTCTGGATTAACTGGGATGACACTTCTCACGGTAATATTCAAGTATGCAGGCATGAGAGAGGTCCTTACATGTTCTTACACTTTGCTAGGTCCTGTGGTACTTGGTATTCCTATGGAAAAGCCAACCTTATAATCTTCCCTTCCTCTGTTTTGTGGGAGGCTCTGAGATGTCAGTTAAAACACATGCAAAGGGTATGGACAATTTGGGCCAAATTTGGGATTGGTGTAAGAAGTCTTGTAACTTAGACATCACTGACTGATTGCCACTGTGTTAGTCAAATCTTCTAATTTTCTGGTTGTCACTTCCCTGAATGAAATCCAGGTACTTTGTGGAAGTGTTTGAGAACAACACCCCTAGCTGACAGAACCTCCCTGCTCTCCTTCCTCTGTCTGGGGTGTACAGGTATTGTTTTGGCTCCTGGCATAGAAAGGTTTGTGTCTTTCCTGAAACTCACTGGCTCTATGTCAGAAGGGAGAAGAGGCTACTACAGCACAGCAGCATGACTGAGTATATGGGTATCCTCTCCCAGGAGGACCAGCCTCTATGGGGCTTTGTATTCCTGGAAACACATGGGTTTAACTAACCTCCTGTGCCCTCCCATGCAAGAGCGGAAAATAACTCTGACCCTAATGTGTCACAGACAGGAATTCCTCAAGTCACTCTTCCCCCAAAACTTGAGCGGTTGGGATGTTCTGCCCCAAAAGAGCCAGATGGCAAGGTCCCTAGTATTATCACTACCCACCGCAGTGTCAACAGAATGTTTTCTTTATCTCTGTGTGCTGTAAAGAGGAAAGCCCAAGTCATGCAGTCTTTTATTGTTCTTACAGATGCCTAGAGGCAGGAAGTTGGCCTTTTCATCAAGCTCTAGCAATGACATATTTTCAGCTTTTCACCATTTCACAGCTTAAAAATTGTCAGTGTTTTGAAATGTGTCTACCAATGTCTACTGTTTCTGCGTTTTGAGGGAAATAAATCTTAGTGCTTCAATAAATAAGTACTTGACTTTGAGAGATTTAAACGTCTGAATCTAAACATTTTTTAAAGACTTATGCCATTCTTTGACTCTTGTTGAGTTTTCCATATGGTTATAGGTAAATACACTGTGCAGCTATCGATAAACTTTTAATACTGGAGGATCTCTGCCACGATTGGACTGGCAAACAAAAGACTTCAACGAGAGAAGTTTTCCCAGAGGATGTTATACAAAAAGCTCATAAGGGACTATCCAATCCAGCAGACTATCTCCATGCTGTGAATAAATTTCAGACTAGGATACATCAAGACTGCAAAGAGAGGTCTTAATCCAAGGAAATCAATTTCAGTATTCTTGCACCATTAGCTCCTGGCAGTTGTGTTACAATAGGTCTCACCCCTTAATAATTGCTTCTTGCAGTTTGTGATAGTGATCTTGTATATATTTCGTCTTGTTTTATACTATATTTTTTCTTCTTTTTTTCACAGAGCAGGAGGAAAGTAAAAGTTTGATTTATATTAGTAATTTTCTAATTTTGTTTCATAAGTGCACTTCTAATTTCTACCAAATGTAGACAGATATGATGAGAATAGTTTTTATATGTAAAATGTGCATGGAGATACACAGTGAAAATGAATCAATATCTTTTTCTGGAACATAGCTTTGAAATAGTACAGCAAGACAAGATCACAGTGCTGAGAGAATATATTCAGGGTGCTAAGTGGATTTCAGGGTAAAAATATGATTTAAAAACATTGTAAAAAATCTCTTTTGCAATGGAAGCCTCTTTCAGTTTCTACCTAGAAGAAGTAATGTCTCTGGGCACATTAAGCTTGTTGAAAAATTTGTTGCTGTGAAATGTGCTCTCCAGGAAGACAAAAATCCCTGTGGCTTGGCTTACAGAGCTATGCAAGGAAGAAGGATGTCTAAGGCATATTTTTACTTTTCTGTAGTGTTTGTGTATACCAGAGTTTATAACCCACAAAAAAAGGGGTTTCTTAGAAAAGTTTTATCTCCAGCCCTGTTTGAATGGAGCAAACAAGATGGGAGGCCCTTAATTGTAATCATACTGACTTGGCCAGTGCTGGCCTAAAGTAGCTCCTATACCTTGTCAGGAACAGAGAAAAACTCTGAAATACCCTTGAGGAGAGGTGCATTGCCAAGGTGGATGCTCTGAGAAGACACCTGGTGCTCTTGGTGCTTTGTCTTGCTGGGAAGCCTGCCAACTTCCGATGGCTTAGGCATAGCCTACAGGTTGGCTTACTGTTCTGCTTTGAAGTCAAAAAATCTGCTCTTCCTGGACAGTAAAAACATGTTTTATTTTAGACTCTCCCTGTCTCAGTGCCCAGAGTTTGTATGAGAGCGTTTGGTGATTTTGGCCTCATGACACTAAGCCTTCAGGTGGGAGGTCCAGACAGGCACAATGGATTCACCTCTGGGTCTCTGGGGTCTGGTCTATGAACTACCTTTGGATAAGAGGTGTTTCTGAATCAAAACAGTAATCTTGGGAGATTTCTTTTTTTTTATTCTTAATCTGAATTTACTGAGTCTTCTTCTGAAAACTTTGTTTATGGCTTGGATACCTTCATTATTAATCTATATTACTTAGCTGATTCTCTTCAAACCTGTGTACTTCTCTCAGGGATAAGGATTCCCTTCCTCCTCACCAGCTTCTGAACTTTTTTTAACCCAGCAATTCTCCTTTATAAACATGCCTCTTTGACCTGAGCCATAAAGCAGTTGACCTTCCCACCTCCACATCCTTCATTCACATGCAGTTCTGCCATCACATCTACATGACACAGGGCAGCTTTATGTGTGAGTACAATGAGCAGCTAGGCATTGTTCACAGATAGTTAGGTCTATGTGCTAAAGATCCTCAAGATCTGACATGTATTTTGGGGTGTATAAAATAGAACACTGTTGTATTTTGCCATCTCTCTGTTTGTTTGGGAAAAAAAAGGCAGTCATCCTCAGCTCTAGTCAGACAAAGACTTTATGTTGAGCATACATGCAAGACTGGAACAAATATCTTACAGAAGTAACCTAAAAAAATAGCCAAAGTATCCTATTTCCTGTCTACTTGTGTATTGCAAGCTTTAGTCCTTGGTGCAATAAAAAAAAAAATAAATAAATAAAAATAAAAATAATAAAAAAAAATAGAAGAGGCCATGGCTATGCTGAGTTTTCTTACAGCGTCCCCAGAATGAGATCTATGGACACAGTACAGACTTTTGTACAGATTTTCATAATAATGAAGAAGGAAGCTACTCCAATCTTTTATTAACAAGTTTGCAGCTATCAGCT
>JAUBNY010000059.1:494214-508671 GCA_032275445.1 Crypturellus soui | reverse complement strand
GCTTGGCTTGTAGTGGTAGTCTCTCCTGAGACTAAGATCACATACCCATTGCACACAATATTTAAAATACAGAGAAGTTTTTTACAGGGAGGCATTTTTCCTCCTAAAGGTTTAACTTCATGTTCAAACTTTTCACATGGACTCCTCCAGCAAAACAGCCCAAAGAGACACATTTCCAGAAAGAAACTTATCCCGTAAGTGCACTTTGCCTCTTTCCCGTCTCTGACTAAAAAAAAGTACATAGAAGAGTAGTTCAGATCATTCTGCTCTGTAAGCCTAAATGCAGCTGAAAGACAGGTAAATGTAGCCATAGAGACATAAAATGATCACAGTTTTGGGGTATTCCCTGCCCTCTACACTAACTTCATCTGAATCAGTTCTGCATTTCAGAGTGCAATGGCATCAGTGCTGACAGCAGCAAGGTTTGCTCTACTCTGGTAAAACAAAACAGATGTAACAGACTGAGGAGAAGTAAAGGATACACTTTCTGGAGAAGATGCAACACAGGGGTAATTGGTGGCAATCAAAACATTCATTACCTTGGTCTGAATGGAGTTCAGAGCATCAACAACTTTCTGTATCTCAGGCTTGGCATTTCCTACCTGTAATACAAATCACACAAAAGGAAAGTAATCTTGCATTCTCAAACATGTTACATTTTCTGAGGAAACATTTTAACAGTACATTTTCACAGGACCCATTCCTTATATAAGATGAGTACTATGGCAAAGGGATTGAAACTGGCCCTTTAAAAATATGCCAGCTGACAGCACAAGCAGGTCAGCCAAGGACAGTGGTCAGAATAGTTATTTTAATTTACAGTATGTGGATTTATTTCTGGACTTAAGCTGTTCTTTTTTCGTAGAAGCCACCCTCCTAACAAAACACAGTGAGGCTAGAAGAGAGTGCACAGTGCTGGGGCACAGTCACCTTCTTCAGCCAGCTGTGAAGATAATTCAACCACGACAATATAATTTGAGTATTTAACAATGACAGGAGAGGAAAGGAGACGTTATTTAGCCTGTTCTACCTGCATATCCATACCTACAGAACTATGTAGTTATGCACATCTTTTACTGGAAGAGTTATGCAGTACCACCGTCATGCTGGAAGCAAGTATACTAGGCAGCCACGCGGAGGGAAGGCAGACACACCACCAGCAATATGAAAATGTACAATTTTTGTGTAGGGAGAAACTTAGAAATTTAGAAAATCATCTAGTTTGCCCAGGTTTATACAGTATAGCATAATACTGACTTATTCTATATTTTAGGCTCTGCCGTCCCCCGGCAACACAGTGAGCATACTGGGCTAATCCAAATAACACAAAGAAGGATTTAACTCACCTTCATGAAAATGCCTACCACAGCCAAGCCATCGGGGTGCTTCACAGCTTCAGCAAATTTACCATATTTTGTGTTCCAGTGAACAATGTGGAGCTAGGAGCAAGGAAACAAGAAGCACTATGAAGAATATATTCCATCCATAATATTTTACAAATGAGGATGCAAGAGAGTCGTTTATTAAACATTAACGGCAGATGGTGTTTTACTGATCGGATTTTAAAAGTTCTGCATACAGTTAAGAATCTGTTGAATCATTCTTCTACTTTCACGTTTCATTTATGCAAAAAGGTTTCTGTCATGCATTACATTTTACTTCTTACTTTTATTTCAAAATGATTTCTGAATGCAAACTGGGGGCTATATCCTTCTCCTTTTAGTCTGGTGAAACTCTTGTTATCTTCAGTCCAAGCATTCCCTGCACACAGGCTGCTAGACTTTGATATAGTATTTTAATGCTAGATACACTGGACTCTTGTCAATACTGAAATACATGTTTGTCCAGTGTCAGGGAAATAATGTCGGGCATTAACATCTGCCTCTACTGGTCTCACCTGCAGTTTAGAGAGTTTTTAAGAAACAGTGCTTTTCTGAAAAACCTTTGAAAACAGAAATGAATCTCTAGGTCCTGTTATCCAGGATATTCCTTTCTTTTAGTTCTCCAATTACTTCTAATTAAAATGAAAGCAGGACTTTTTTCCTCCTCTGAAAATTTATCTGCTCTTGCAATTCCACCTTTTTTGGAATAAAAACAATTGGTACTATCACAAGTATTTTCAAGTCAAATTGAGCAGGTCATTGTGAGCAGATGGCAAGTGATGGCAAGTTTCTTGGATGTGATAAAAAACATCTTTATCTCATGGAAAAAGCATCAGAGCGGGTGAATTTGTAGGGTCACTTCTATTCGTCAATGCAAACCACAGCTGTGTCCAGTCAATATGTGCATTTACTGTAAGGGTTAAAAAGTCTGTCACTGCTAGATTTCTAAATTTCTGTCAGTGCTAGATTTCTAAAACGGAAGGGTGGGATGAAAGTCACTAAAGTCACACAATTTCTGTACTAAGATTGTAATACAGTCTTAGGGAGTCCAAGGAATATGCAGATATATTCAAAGTGCCACCATGGTATCACTTGGCTACAGACCTTTCTCCTTGCTTCTTTGTCATCAAAAGATGAAAGTATCTACTGTAAAATATTTGTATTTTTATATAAAAGTCTGTGACACCAAAAATTGAGGCTAGAACAAAGTGGGTGTGAAAATAAAGAGGTGCTGCAATTCTGTTTCTTCTTAATTTTCAGGAATCACTGAGAAAGCAGGAGAATAACAGGGTTATAGCTGTTTTTTCTGCTTATTTCTTTGATGTGACGTAGTTGAGAAAAACTTACAAGGAGTCCTACATTTCTAATCTCTGCTCGTGGAAGAAGGAGCTCTTGAGCTACCATTTTACCAGTTTTCTATGGTCATTCCCTGACACCTACCACCAGTCTCTGGCCCTATCTATATTTCTAGGACTGCTGCAACCACAGTGGACGATTAAAAGAAAAAGAAATAAAGAATACTACAAAGAAGAGTGAAGGAGGTAAAGCATGTCCTACCTCTGCATCGTACTTCACACCATCCACAGTGTGCTCAGAGCCCTGGCCCTCGCAGGACCCCCAGTGAATGTGGAACTGCACGAGCCTGTAGACTCCATCGAGCGCCCCACCTTTCAGCACTGCAAAGCAAAGAGCCCGCGTCAGCATCGCCCACAGCCCGGCCACCCAGTGCCCATCGCAGCTCCTCCAAGTGAATCATTTCTCTGCATGCTGCCATGCTACTCCAGTTCATCTTCAATGACACATTGCTGCAATAAGCCCAAATCAATAACAGACATATAAAAGTGTAAGTGCCTTTACAGTGTGTGCCTCATCAGCAATTTAGCAGGCATGCTAATATTACAAGTTGACAAGGGTGCTGGGAAGAGCTGAGGATGTAACTTTTCTGTCACCAAATAAATAAGAAAAGCCAAGAATAGCCATTGTGCGAAACCTCCATAGGGTTATTCTATGAAAGTACACTTGAAGAACAAGTCATCTTTCACTTACTTATGTACTCACTCTGCCCCCTCATTTGAGACACTTTATCCCTTTAGGCCTTAATCCTGCAAATCGTACAGTGGGCTGGATTGAGCCAAAAGCTTTTGGCTCCAGATTAAAGCTAAGCACCTGCTATCTATGGGCTCCTTAAGGCAAAGTGCTAGGCACAGCATTAGGCACTGAAGAGATGTGAATTTATAATTTCTTGTTTGTTACATCTTTTACTCCTCAAGAGCCAGAGAATAAGTGGCTTAAAAAAAAAAAAAAAAAAAGGTGGTGAGAGTGGTAACATCTACAGAGACAGATTTTTGAAAACAATCTGGTTTGGAAATGAGGTGCTTGCTTATGCTCTCTGCTATCTGACATTATGCCTGCTATGTGACTGATACATTTGGAGTGTTCAGCCACACTTTCAATTATAAAGGAGAGAGCTCCCCTGAGCTTCCTAATTCCACTTGCTACTTTTAACCTTGCACTTAAACTGTGACTAATCACCATTATGATGTGCAGGATCAAGACCTAATACTGCAAAAATGCTCAGGAAATAGTCAGTGTCTTCTGTGTAGCACAGAGCACAGACCAATGAGAAATATTCCTGTTAAAAAGAATGCTTTATCTAAATTATTAAAGCAAAGTTTTACACATTTCTGTTTGTTTTGTTTGAGCATGTCAAATTCATACTTAAATCTTTGTTCACGGTGTTAATATTTGAAAAACAATGATATTTTTAAAATGTATTTTGAAGTGTTACAAATCTTAAAGACTCATGTCTCTCTCCCTATCTCTCTCCCCGCTACATACATACACACATATATATATATATATTAAAGTGACAGAAGAGTATTGACAGATTATATGACATGTAACTGTGCTCTGGGTATGTGCCACAAACAAAATGTTTCTGTGGAATAAAGATGCTTTCCTCCCAGTCTGCAAATCCCGCAGACACAAAACTATCACAGTACGTGCATGTGTGAAAATGAAAAACAAACATAGAGAGGAAAAGTTCGCTGTCTGCTCAGGCTGAATAACTCTGATTATATGCAAGCATGTACGGCAATAGCCATGGATACTTGGCAGTGGAAGGAACTCAAAGAGGCTAGAAAGATTTGACTAAAAAAGTGAAACACAGAAAATTAAATGCAGGATATATAAAACACATTAGTTTCCACTGTTGTGCCTTATACATGCAAAATTTGAGTTTGATGGACAAATTTAGCATTTGCCTGGGTGTCCTTCTCTGGCAAAAAAAAATAGAATTAGAGATTTCCCAACAAAAAATTATTTTTGAAAAATGTGATTGTATGTTATACTCCAGTGTTTGTAATTTCAGACACCGTAGTCAACATCAAACAGACCAAGACTCACCCTACCTATTGCCAAGGTATGTAATGTGAAGAGGAATGGCTGTTTAAAGCAATTAGACAGGCACATTTTACTCTATTTTTATATTTCTACATGTACTATATGCCCAAGAAGTGTATCTGTTTCAAGTACAGCACTCCCAATGAGAATATTATTTTTTTTTCACAATGGTTACTATAAATGTGTGCTGATTTCTTTTGAAAATGAAGTAACTGGTTGCTGTATCTCTAGACATGCAAAATGGTCTATGCAATATCATGTTTCATTTTAAAAAGATGCTATAGAGTTTAACATCACAATTTCAGTTCCTTTGGCTAATGGACTGTTTGCTGCAGATGTACAAGGGCTGAGGTTTTACCATCCCCGAACCTCTGAAGGCATGAGCGTAGCACATGTTAATCTGGCATCATAAATAGGTGGAAAGCATGCTGAAAAGCAGAACCATGCAGTCTTCTTAAATCCATTTGCAGTATTATTTCTACATAGTTTGCTATACTTTTAAAAATTTCAAAAGATGCACAAAAGTGTCTTTCCAGTTTTTGCTTACTTTTCACATTCTGTGGTTCTCAAATCCAGCTCTATTTTATTTTGACTCACAGCAGAGCATTTAAAGAAAGTAATAATTAGATTAGTGCGAATGAACACAAATTCAGCAGGCTTAATTACACAATAGCACTTCTTGTGCAAGTCAACATTAAGCAGTTATTATTTTTTGTTAATACTTCTCAGCTTTTCCAAAGAAGAAAACTTTAAAATTAAAAAGCAAAGCAGAAGTGTTGGAGCCTCAGTGTTCCCAGGACAAGTTCTTTAAGAATAATTGTAATGAGCTTTTGGAAATTAACAAGTACTTGAGAATCAGAGCAACATTCACACTTGGGGACCTTCCCATCCCCGTCCCTGTCACCTGCATGTCAATTCAGCCTCCACTAAAGACAGGAGCCTTTCCATCCCCTGGTTTGGAGGCATGAAGAAATCCCAATATATAGTTGAGCAACGCAGAATTAGCTCCCTGCCTTTTGGAATGAACATAACTGAAAAACCACCTTGGAAATGCGCTGGTGGCTCCCTCCTGTTATCCAGCACAGCTGCAGGAAGCCTCTTGAAACCCTCCTGAGGTGGTTTTGCCTCCCATCACCCAGGAGCCTGCGGCCCCGACAGCACCACAGCACTGTCTCATCCAATGCAGTAACCACATGCAGAGTCAACATGGTATTCGCCAACATGGAAAACACTTTTTTCCTTATAACTCTTCCTATTCAATAGATTCTTCTTTTTTTTTTTTAATAAAAAGTCTTCATCAGTAACCTGTCACCTGATGAAGCGCTGACAGCTTGAAAATTCAGCTTTCTTTCTATTTGACACCTACGTGCAATGTTACAATGACAGAACTTTGGGGCTTACTTTGTATATGGTCACTGGGCTTTCAGGCTTCTACCACTTGCTGAAGTACCAGTAATTACATTGCACTGTTATGATCTCAAAATATTTTCTAAATTAGGTGAACAGCAATATCGGCAGAGCCAATTTGGGAAGTCAAATGATCACCTGAACTATTCCATCAACATCTGCGGGATTTCCTGGACAAGGTGAACTGTATTTGACTCCATTACACTTTCTTAGCATATTTAGCAATGGACAGAAATAAAGAGGGCACCTTGTTGCATCTGGGACAGCTGTTTACTGAGGAACACCACTTTGCTGTTCTATTTAAGGGCAACTCACCGGGCAGTTAAATTTCCCTTGTACAAGAGAAACAGCTTTGGAAATTATACTGTCAATCACTTTCTCTTATTTTTAGGCAGCGGCAGCATCCGCATGTGTGAAGTTTTGAAGGAATACTGTGGAATTACTGTTATTATAGTTACCTCCTATGGGATGTTCTCTCTATACAGTACAGGAGACTAATGTATTCATCAAGGCAATAAACCTGTCAAAGGAATAATCCACATGGCTAAACTACAAGATTGTTTCATGAGACAGAATGAGTTACTCTCTGTAATAAAAACTAGTGTGATTAAAAAAAAAAGCTAAACATTGTCATTCTGAGCAAATACAGAATGAGAAAATGTTCTTCAAACAGAAATCACTGACAACAGAGCTCCTTGTGGTAGGTGAAACAAGGCATCCTCTGCAGCATGATAAATGTCCACAGCTCAAAAATGTCTTGAGAACCAAGCGCTATTAATGGCACAAGGAGGGCTCTCATGAGGATGCCCAGGGAATAGCCTTGGGTTCTTATGCAAGGATGGGCCTGCCCATCTGACGGACGGGAGTTCAGCCAGGGTGAACTGTCATTTCTGCAAAGCAGAGAGTACAGAATGTCACGTGTTGGGAGATGTTTCCTTCCTTATGTTATCTCTTTCAAACATTCCTCTGAGGACACTGTATCATGATGAGCAGGAGAGTAAGACCTAAGCACTGTCTGTAGGGATCATACTTGTAGAAAACATCTGTAATGGATTTCACTATGAGAAATACTACTTAATTGGTTTCTTTAAAAAAATATATATATACTGATCTTACTAGAGGGTTAGCTTGATAAGGACAAGGATGTTCCAGAGAGATAGGCCAAAATGAAACATCTGTGAGAACGTGCCAGGCCTGCATACGTGTGCTCCGGCAGCTGGGCCGTGATTCCCACTTTCCCTGCCTGAACTGTCTGATACGGACTGGGCACCAGCCAGAGAGACCAGCTTGCTTAAGGACACCAAGTTAGGCAGGTTCTTGACCTTCCTCCTCCATCCTTCATGCTGTATGTAAAAGCCCTATGGTTCACACAGGTGGGAATATATCCACGTGGCACATCTGAGTGAGTCTGTAGGCATCTAAAAGTTGGTGTGCACATACTGGTGTGAATGCAAGCGTCCACTGACCTCTTCCAGCACAGTAAGAAGTGCTGGCAATTGAACTTGATCTTCATGCATTAACAGGAGGCAGACTGCATTTTATTCTTAAACTATTTACAGATGCAGCTTATGAATATTAAACAAACAGGAAAAACACACATAAAGCTATAGACAATTTGTTCACATGACGATGGAAGATGGAAAGTATTGCTGCTCATACAGAAAGGGAACTATTCAGTATTTATTTATATCAACCACAGAAAAGTCCACTACCCTGATATCAGTGCAATTTTTTTCTTATGTAGTCTCTCAATGGGAGATTTATGTGGGTTATAAGGTGTTGTAGGACTCTGATCTGTGTTCAGTCCTGACATGTTTCTTCCTGAATGAGCCATCACTGACTTGGCAAGTACTAAGCTGGAAACATTAAGATTCTTTTAATTTTAACAATATTCATTGGCTTCATTCTTGGTGGTGATATTGTATTAATCGCAGTGACTGCTCACAGCGCTGGAAATTGTGCTCATATTACTTTGAGATCTAATAGAGCATGTGTCAAATGCAAGGAAGGAAATTATCTTTAAGTACACACAGGTCCCTTAGACTTGTAAGTAAATGAACAAACATATTAGTTGGAAAAAAATGTCAGAGTAGCCATGGTAATGCCTGGCATCTAACTTCATCACATTTTAAAAACAAACTTTTCCTTAAGTGGCTCTTAACTTAGCTGATAACCGTGGATGAGTTTCTCCTGCTTTTTACTAAGAACAGTCTCTAGAATAGGAACTTAAATGAAGGGATAGAA
This sequence comes from Crypturellus soui, assembly GCA_032275445.1. Taxonomy (NCBI): domain Eukaryota; kingdom Metazoa; phylum Chordata; class Aves; order Tinamiformes; family Tinamidae; genus Crypturellus; species Crypturellus soui. The sequence goes on along the minus strand of JAUBNY010000059.1, from coordinate 500,236 downwards.
GTCACCCTGTTTTCTGTATGCACAATCCAAGTCAAATATCTGCTTGGAAGTCAAATGTTGGGAAACCAAGAAAAGAAAAATCTGCTGCTGAAAGCAGAGGGGTCTCCTTTGAGCTATGTAAAGAAAGGAAGGTCTGAATCATTCAGGGCTAATTTACAGCTCTGTTGTCTTCCTTCTCAGTTCCTTGAAGCACTGGAGCTACACACAAGACCCTGACTCACTTAGGCTTTGCAGCTTCTAGTGCTATCACTGAAAGTATCACACACCTAGTCAAATAGTGGAGAAAGGTACTTGTGATATATCAGTAGGTAACTGAATTAAGTCCCCTAAAAATACCAGATCCCTGATTTGTAATTCGGAAAGGCTAGAACATTGCTTAGGCCGTACAGTACTGTGGAGCTTCAAGTGCAATATTATTCTGGCATAGCTAAGGTTACGTTTTGAAGGCTGCCAGGCCTAAAAATAGACCTCCTGTGGCAGGGACTTCTTAGATTAAAAGTTCTGCCTTAAAGACAGCGACCCGTGTGTTTCTCCCTCAGTCCATCCACTGGATGGAAGTAGAGCAAGTGTGGCACAAATGGGGCTGCAACTCACTGCAGAATGAGCAGTGCTAACAATCTTAACTGTTGGATAACCAATATAACGTAACACATTGGTGCATTTGGTACTTTGGCTGTTTGCAGTGAGTCACGTTTAAAGAAAGACCTATGAATGGTGCCTTTCGATTAATATTTACCATTGCAGAAAGAATCAGTTGTTACAATTATTCAAAGTCGCCTAAATGGTGCTACTGCCAAGAACAATCCAGTGTTTTGATTTCCCAAGGTCTACTCATAATTTTAACGTTCCACTAATGTCAGATTTGGTTTAGACTCAGTCTTGGATTTCAGTATTATCTCTAGCTTTAGAGGTTACATCATAAGTTGCAATTCACTTTAGCGAGCCTATAGTTAAAACATGATATTTTAATATTCTTGTTTTAAAATGAATTGCTGATTTACTTTTGCTTTTTGTGAACTCAGTGAATACATGATCAGAAAAATACAGTGCCTACTGCAGTGAGCACCTCCTAATTGTATTTCAGGTTTTATGCAAAAAGCAGAAAAAAAATTGGGAACTTGCAAGGGGAGCAAACCATACGCATGTTACAATCTGCTTTTGTGCACTTTAGGCTTTCCTGAACTAAGTCATTTCCTGTATTTTTTTTTCAGTTCTGAGAAGTTGTTGTCTACTTCTATTATTTAAAGTGAGTGAAAGTATAAATATTTCCTTGTGGCAGACTTTAATATAAAATGCCTGACATGGCTATGTAGTTACCCTTAATGAGATAGAATGAGAAGAATGGATAAACTTGAATTTGCAGTTTTATTCTGTGATACTTCTGTCATATAGATTTTTTTGTTCTTACTTAAAATTATAGGGATTTTAAACACAAATGTCTGTAGTTACATTTTCACTATTATTAAAAAACAGTTGACATAAGATTTAACAGCAAACCATAAGAACTAAAGCAGATGAAGAAAAACTAAATAATATTTTGTTTTGTACAAATAGTTTTAAGAAAACATTCAAACAAACAAAAAATAAAATGAGAAGACAATCTTTTACCCAGGAGAAAACCATGGATTTTCAACAAATAAAAGATCATGAAAAATTTATCAGTGTTTATGATAAATCAATGATCAGTGATTACACCATTGCTACCAGCTGGCAACTGTAAAATATGAGGAAAATACACTTCAGGAATGGACTTAGCCTCTGAAATGTATTCTGGCATATAAAAGCTGTCACATAAGACATGAAATTCAATGACCAAACTATGAGAACCAAAATACAAGATTTGTGTACAGCTGCTAAGGAAGAGAGTTCTTAGGGGTAACACTCAGTACTTTACAGCTAATAAGCAGATCTTAAAAAAAAAAAAAAAAAAACAAGAAAGAAAAAAGTCAGATTCCAAAGCTATCATAAAGATCTTCATACCATTTCAGTATTGAAATACTATTTAAGACAAAATCATTGTTATAGGTTATAGGACACGGCTGGGATAATTATAGACTGAAGTGATATTTATGTCTCTAAAGCCCCCCCGACAGAAACCTTCTAAAAGGGCAGACAAGATATTTTCTTCTGCAAAAATACATTAGTCATAAGTCTGTTGTTCAAAAAATTGTTTTTTTGTTTTACAACCTTACTATGGTAAAGAATAGAGACTGGTGATTATTTTAAGATTATTTAATCCTCTTGGATTTTTAGATTCTTGCTGATACAAGCAAAAGTTAAGACCAGATATTCTTGTGCGCACACACATAAATACCTGCTCCTTAATCTACGGGGGAGGGGGTGATATTTTATAAATTGCTAAGAGTAGGAGTCTTCAAAGAGGCACTAATACTCAGAGCTGTAGCCCGGCTGACTGCAGTGTCGTTACGTACGTGCCTGAAGATTTTTAATGAATGGATCTACCTCTTTATGTAGAATTACTCATATGTTCGAGATCATTCATGAACAATGATCTTACTACTTCATTTTGTGTCTACTACCACAGACAATTTATCTCTGTATATAGGACAGGAGCAAGTCCTGTGCTTGTCTGTGGGAAGTATTTACAGGATTTTGTTTGATTGTTTTCTGTAAAACATAACGGAGTATCACATAAATTCATATGGTTTTGCCCTGTGACTACTACATGATGTCTAACCAAGAATGTGGTAGGTACATTATATTAGTATCCCAATTCTGTAAAGAAAAAGTGAGGCAAGCTGTCAAGGACAGCTTTATTCATGCAATGAAAGTAGGTTACCTAGTTAAATGCCGACAAATTAAGCCACTAAGAGTGCTGCCAGGTAGCTTTTATGTACTCTGATTTGCAATAGGAAGTAACAAACTAGAGGATCCATCCTTAGGTGGATTCAGAAATCTCTAATGCCTTTTTGTTTTTTCTCCATGTAATACTAATGTGTTTCTGATGCACTAGTAGAGCTACTGCAAATGTATCTACTTGCATCGCCTGCCCTCCCACTCGGAGAGCTGTGTCTCTGCGTAGCTGTCAGAGCATCCCTGTCACAGATGTTCTAGTTCTGCACTGACTTTTCTGAGGAGTATTCTTCCTACGACATTTCTTCAGATTATTATATGCTCCTGCAAGTTGTTTATTCCCTCCCAGGTTATCAGGTACATCTTTGTGAACATATGCATGTACAAAGCTGGTCATGATTTTCCTAGGTACCAAGTACCTTTGCTCCAATGAGAACAGGAATTGTACACAATACCATTAAAAATCAAGACCAAAGATCAGAGCCTGCAGTAGTTTTGTAACACTGAACCTGTTTCCATTGGATTCAGTGACAGCTGACTCACACTTATCTGGTGAAAACAAATCCATTTCTTCTGTACTTCCAATTTACCTTATTCCTCATGACATTGTTAAAATTCACATGCTTTAAATTTAGGTCCTCTGTGCTTCATAAAAACTATGAAATCGGAATATCTTTTTCTTTTTTTTTTCTCCAGCTATTTATGTGGATGCTCTGCATAAATTATATATACAGTCCTGTATGTATCTATACAACTGTGAAACACTTAGCTGACTATTTAATACTGTTTAGCATAAAGGTTATCACTAAAATACAATCAAATTTTTACTGTGATGCTGAACATGCTGCTGTTGTAGTCATACTACTTGTGTTTTCAAAAAGAAAAAGATTTTTGTAGGCATGGTTAATTTGTTTTCAGCATCATTCCCTAAATGACATTGCCAAGGAAAAGCTCAGGAAAAATAGGGCACTTGCTCAAGCAAGTTAAATCAGGCAGTGTCTAGAGAAGGCAGCAACTGTCTCTACAATAGGATTGTTTTTGCTTTCTAAATTAAAAATAGAGGCACATTCATTGTAGCAGGGTGATGATTTCTGCAAATGTAGCCAGCTGAGCAGTTGAGGACAGAGCCTACAAAACCCTCGCGCGGAGTGTGGCCTCAACTCACATCATTTGTCCCATCAGTGCAATCACTCCTCTCAACAAGGATTATTAAGAGGTTTGCAAGATTTGTATTTAATTTGACTGTAGAATACCATCAATGGTAAGACACTGTAGAACGGATGGCTATTAACAAACTTTGTAGGAATATGTCCTACATAGAGCCCTATCTCTACCGAGAAGGGTCCGAGTCAGGAACTGTCAGGGATTAGGCTTCTTTAAATTACGTAAGAGCAAAGTGGTATTTTCTAGTCATCCTTCTGTTCCTGTTTTAAAGCTAGAAACACACCACATTTTGAGCCTTATGGGTATAAAAAGCATGCAAGAGTTTTTGATGACCCATTAAACTATTTCCAAACTATTTTCATTTCAAGTTTAATCCTTATAACACTGTAAGGCCAACTTCTATAATGTACTTTTTCTGCTTTTTTAACCATTTGGCACATATCTTACGGTGAGTTACAGTATTTTACAATGCCAAAATTGTAAAATACTGTAAAATATGTTGATTTTTCACTTTTTTTCTCTTGCACATCTGAGTCCCAATCCAAATTCTCCTGATTTAAACCACAAGAAACCAATTTCTCTGGCATTTGGAGCTGCTAGCTCAAAATTGCCCTGACTGGCCGAGGTTTCTTCTAAGAGGAGCTCAGCTTTTCAAGCAGGAGCAGTGCGTGATCCGGACTCCCCACAGTCGAATCCTGCCTAACCTTACTGAAGCCAAAACATCACCGTCTTCAGAAAAGCCCAATACCTTCACTAGAGTTTTTTTAATGATATATTAGTGACAACATTAGTACACTAATAGCATACTCCTGATATACTAATACCTTTTCCCATCCCTATCACAGTGGGCCTAGCATCGGAAGGAAGACACAAGGATGAAGTCTCACCTGACTTGTCGGAAGAGTCGTCAAACTCCACGTTGAATGAGTGCCCGTTGTTGACTATGTTTCTGGCTGTGGAGGCATCGTAGCTGAAGCTGAGAGGCTTCAGAGCAGGGTCATACTTGGCAGACTTGCTCTTGATGTCGATGGGTGACTGGCGCTCCCCATTGGCGATGGGGAAGCTCTCATGCCAGTGAGCGGGCCCTGCAAGGCAGCGTGAAGCAGCTCAGGAGGAAGAGCCACCAGACTCAGGGGATGCAGTCAATAGCCCTTGAAACCCATAACGCAGCCCCAGACCTGAAATGCTGCAAAGATTTCACCTGTGCCCCGGTGTTTGATAACACACAGTGCGCACAGGGCTCAGAGCAGGCAATGCAGACTAGGGGGGATCCCATTTCAGGGTGGCACCTGCCAGACCTGAGACACTGGCAGTTCAGGCGGGTGCACGTTCAGGATGCCCTTCGGGAGCCCACCCATCCTGCCAAAGTCGAGCCCCATCCTCTGCTCTTCCTTGCCCTGCTACCGAAGTAAAGGAATGAGAGCGGGAGAGCAGAAAGATGCTCCAGGCAGGCTGCGAGGCGCGCTTGGCTCGGAGCTCAAATGCAGGTGGCATCTCAAGGTGAAAACACAAAAAAGAGAGGGAAAAAAGGCAAGCGCGGAGCCACCTCCCGGCGGGGCACCGGCAGCGCGTGCCCCGCGTGCCCGCGCGCTGTCCCGGCGCGGAGGTGCCACCCGGGGCCACCGCGGCACTCACCGTTGTGGCTGTCGTAGCCCCAGTGGTGGGACATGGTGGCTGCGCGGCGCAGTCGCTGCCTGGCGGCGCCGCGCGGCCGCTTTTATAGCCGCCCGCCAACTGCGCGCCCCGCTGCGCGCCCGCGGCGGGGGGAGCGCGGGAGGAGGCGGCGCGGGGGCGGGGAGAGCGCTCCGCTTATAGCGCGCGCTCCGCTTATAGCGCGCGCTCCCCGCGCCGCCGCCGGTGCCCCGCGCGCGCGGTGGCGGGGCCCGCATTGCGCTCCGCGCTTGTTAAGCGGCGCCGTGACCTTGGGGACGGGACGCGGCCCCGGGACGCTGCCTGGCGGCCGTGCGGGGGACGCTGCCCGCGTGTGCGCGCGTGTCCGTGCGCGCGTGTCCGTGCGCGCGTGTGCGCGGCGCGGTGCTGCTCC
>JAUBNY010000059.1:468826-481497 GCA_032275445.1 Crypturellus soui | reverse complement strand
CCTTTAATCTTTACTACAAAAGACTTGACAGCCCTTCCCCTGATTACAGCTTTATGTTTTAATCCTTGCCATCTAGCGAGTCTCACTCCTGCCTCTGACACAGCCCATGATTAGGCTTATTTCGCCTAATGAATTTAACTGCTTGGATACATAGGGACAGCACACACACGTTGTGAGAGTGTATCCGAAAGACTACGGAGAAATGTGTGATAGTGCTCGTCTTGAAAAGACCTCCAGACCCAACGGGCCCTGAACATGTAGCATATTCAGAAGGCGAAAGCTCAGCCTCATTTGCTTATGCACTGGCTGTGTTGCTGCTGTGGTACAAAGGTCCATAGAAAAGAGGTTTATGTTGAGTCCTGCAAATGTAGGGATAAAATGATGAAATCCCAGCACAGTTATGGGAAGTTTCTCTGACAGGAGAAGGCAAATGAGTGCACTTGTGTAATCAAAACCAACCCGTGTACAGAGGGGGGAGGAAAGATTATATCAAACATAAACACACTGTAAAAGCTGTACACATCACCCACAGTTCCTCGGCGACTCCAAATCCCTCTTAATCTGCTCCGTGCTTTGAGCCCGCTGAGCAGTTTGCGTTTGCCGTGCCCCACATTCCTCGGCACGCTCGTTGCCAGCGCTCGGCCGTGCCAGCGGGCACCGCTCGCTCCGCTGATGCCGGCTTCAGTGGGAGACGGCGACGCACACGCGCATCTCCACGCTCCTGCTTGCTCAACGCCGCCGCTGAGGCGCGACTGAGCAACCCGGCACGAGGCTGCAGCAGCAGCGGGCAGCAGTGCGGTGTGTGCAGTGCCTTTCGACACGAGGCTTCCAACAGGCACGCTCATCTCTCCATATAAACTGTACTATAACCATGGAAGACTAGAAAATGCAGCAGTAATGCAAAAGCGTTACTCCTTGCGGACTTTCAAGGGCACTGTCACAGGCAAGGTCTGCGGGATTACTGTAATAACAAAATTATTGCTGTGTGCGCTTGGAGGTGAGGTCGCTCGGGCATCACAGCCCGCCGCTGTAGGGCCGTTGGGGCGGCCGTTGAGGCGGCCGTTGGGGCAGCGCGGGACTCGTGAGGCGCTGCTACCCCCTGGCGGGCAGCGCGGCCTCCTGCCACCCCCTCGCCGCCTCCTGATGGTGGCACCGGGGACTAGGGGGTTCCACGCCGTGGTACAGAGGAGCACGCACAGCGCTAACGTGAAAGGAGGCTTCTCCTCCCCTGGTAACGGAACAGGCGGCTTCTCTTCAGTGCAGCGTTTATCTCTTTCCAAGGGCTTCTCAGCCCTTTGCTCAAGAAAGGAATCTGACTTTCCCATTGTGGCCTTTGCAGTTCTGTTTTGGAATTGCAAGCGTGCAGGTTCAGGTATGACTATTACTTGATCAGATAGCAGACCTGCCTAATGATAACTTTTACATTACCTTGCAATAAAAAGCAATAGCCGCGTTAGGTTGATACAGTAAAGCTCAATTCTTTCCAAGCTAGTTTTATGGGAAGAGATCATGGCACACGGAACATTCTAATAATCCTTTCTGTTGGTTTGAGCCTTAGAATGTTTTGTGTGTGCAACACTGGAAGTTAAGTAAGACGGCATGTTCTACATAATTACATTTATTACAAATACTCTTTAAGATAGGAGCACCGCTATTCAAAATGAAGTAATCATTGCTCTTCCTGCTGTAGGTTTAAGATGAGAGAGGAACCTCATCCTCTATTAAAAATAATCCAGAGCTTGGTCTTAGAGTCTATATTTTGTCTTAAAAGTCTCCTAAATCATTTTTGCAAGTACTTATTTCTTTCAGGAATTTAAAGTACCTAAGTACCTACTGTAGTTGGGTTATCTCTCAATTGAAAGTGTTGATGTCATGCAGATAGACAAATAAATAAATGCCAGAAACTGTCTCTGAAACAATGAAATCCAGTAAACCACCTGCACCTACTCAATATCTATCAGAATGGTCATTTTCCTCTCCATAGCAGACCAAATGTTCCTCCGAAGCCTGCGCAAAGATCTGGCTAGCTGCCAGATGGATAATCAGTTCTTCTCTCAAACCTGCTAATGGCAATACTGAAAAGGAAGAGCGCTGCCTGAATTCCAGCAGAGATCAGAAACAAGCTGCAGAAAATCAGACCCATGAGTCAGCACCTACCTGCTGCATCCTAAATGGATTTTACACTAAAATGAACATACCAAGGTGGGCAAGATCACAGCATGCTGACGGGTTTAGCCCTGCGGCAGCAGTGACTCAGTGCTGACTGTGTCCCCCTTGGAGCCACAGATAAATGTGCAGCTGATGCTGTGCAACGTAAATAGCTGAGTCAGAAATGAGACTCTAATCAGACCTGTGCTTTGGAACGCAAAGCTGATGAGATCACACCTGCATGCATAAACAAACCTCCAAATGTCAAATAACTAAGAAAGAAAAATGGAGAAATCCAGTCCAGATAGCTCTGCATTCAGATGAGCTGCCTGTGTACAGATATTTTAACATAGTAGCTTGTACTAACTTTAAAGTTGTTCAGTAGCTTGTGCTAACTTTAAAGATGATGATCCTCATTATATTTGCACTCAACTTGTACCACGGTAATCCACTTTTCATAAAAAGAAGTGGTCATAAAAGAACCAGGATTTTTAAGCAGTGGCAGAAATGTTTAACCCTGGCTTCTTTGTACAGTATTCATCAGATAGCGTGAGGCTGAGCCTGGTTGCCCCATGGGGCATGAGCACAGCTCCTTGTTCCTAGGTCCACCCAATAGCAAGGCTATATGTTGCCATTAGGCACCAGCACTTGCACACATACATGCATATAAGAGACAGAGGGAGCACCATATATATATATATATATATGTGGGCAGTCACACATTTCAACACAGACAGTCTCAGAGCACTCTCAGCACAAACAACAACAAGGGCCTCATCCCGCTTCTTCTCTTGCTGGTCAGGAGGAAGATCCATCAATGGGACATATATATATTTATATTCATATACATTTGCACAATGCATATCCGTGCAGCAGCTGGGCTTAGACACTCAGCCAACCCAGTAGCTGGCCCTTGGGTCCCCATCTCTGTGGTTGCTACCTCCTGGACACACAGACCCCCAGGGCCTGCAGCCTCACTCCAGCTGCTAGTGCCAACCTGTCACACACTCACACAGTGCATCCCTCCAGCAGCTGGCCTTGGACGTGCTGGACATCCCATCCAGGAGCTGGTCCTGCATTCTTGCTCTTCCAGAGGCCTAAACCTTAAAGAAATTGATTTTTTTTTAAAGGAAGTTCATTTCCCCACAGTATTTAAATTTGAAGCACTTATATAGTAACAATTTCTGTGGACCAGAGTTATCCCAATGAGAAAAACAATTGCCAGAAGTTCGATTTAATAAAATTTTAACAAATTCAGTATCCCTGTGAGTGAAAGATACAATGGCTGTTTTTAGCCAAGGGGAGGCTATTCTTAGTAGGGGATAGTCCTTGAATAGTATGTGGAAAGAGACAATATCCTCTTGGAGTAAATTAGAACAGAACTGTGTGATAAAATCTCCATCCTCCTAAAGGACAGTACTAATGCTCTCTAGATTGGAGTTATTGTGAATTGTGGAGTTATTGTGAATTATTCTGTTTATATCCACCAATTCTAGAAATTTACACTAACAAAGCATGTTTCTGTTGTAAGACTGCCATGATGGGCAGTTGCCCAAAAATGTTGCTTTGGAGAGAATGTACACAAGATGATTTCTGAATGTATATATATCATTTATCTAATAAAACAGGCATTGATTTTAAAATGGAATCTTTTAGGTGGAATTTCAGCTGTCTCCTGGGCTTCTCCTATCTTAAATATCTGAGCAAAAGTCCAACCTGGTCCTCTTGTCTAACCCTAATCTTAATCCTCTTGATCGGGACGAGCTCTGACCAAATCAGGTTTTGCTGATTGCACAGTAATGACCTATTTCAATTTGAACCATCTGTTAATTTGCAAAATCAAGACATATTTCTGCTGTATAGTTCAGTCCAGCCCCAGTGGGATCTTCAAAGAACTCCAACGAAAATAAAGCCCATGCAGCTTCTAGGTTTCTGAATTAGCCTACCATTCCAATGTTGCCATCTGAGCATCTGGAGGAGGTATGTCAGGTAAAAGAAAGTTTTTCCAAAAGAAGGATTAATCAAGGAGAAACAACAAAGACAAGATTCCTTTGTGCAAATTTCTTCTCCAAGTGTGTGTTAGAGGTAGAAAGACATTAGACATAGACATGAAAAGCTAAGCCTACCCTTGCAAATAGGTGTTAAAGCTTCCAGCAGATACAAGCTCTATAGACTGGGGTGATAGTCCACAAATTAAACCAAAACAGCATAATTTTTCAAAATGTAAAGTGTAGTTTTTGCACTGCTCCTTTCAATAGGAAAAAGGAGGGTCAGAGTTCAAAAATGTTAATTAGACACCATTAAAATCTAGAAATGAATAAGCATTTGTCTCACCATGATCATGCTGTAATAATGAACATCTAGGGGGAACTTTGTCTCTCAAAGACATTATAAAAATTAGTTAGTAAAATAAAAGTAATTTGAAATGTCAAAGCAGACATCAAATACAGCTCTGCCAACTTCCTCTTGTTCAGTATGGCCTTAGTTGCACTGGGATCGTAATTAACTAAAACAAGAATAGAGGGTCATACTGTTCCTCCTTGTCATTGAAATGAGCACATGATATTGTGATAATGGATTATTTTTTTGCCACTGACCACATGAAAGAACCAGTTAGGTATAGATTCAACTGTTGATAGTACGTGCAAACAATGATACGAACTATTTGCATAGCTAGTCATCATTTCGCGTACGTGTCTACTCCTTATGAGCTCCCTTGCCATTTGTTTTCTGACACATGGAATAAAGGTGTACTTGTGACTTGGTAACCGGTGCTTAAGATTTGTTTAGTTTGATCAAAACCTTTTATTACAAAATTTGATGTTATATTAGCTTTTGTATTTTTACAGCTTTACAGTGATTAACAGTTTCTGTATGTCATGGGTTCTTAACATTGCACACAGATTCCGAATACTCCAGAGTGAAACTATCAGAAGACTAAACTGGAAATTGTATGTGTTTCACTAGAGCAGTAGCTCAACATCTCTCTTGTCCTTCTCCAGCTTTTTTCATATGTGAGGTAAAAAAATAAAGGTAAAGATATCACATCTAGTCAGCAAGGTCCAATTAATCTGGTCTACAGAATGTATCCATCTGATCTATTGCTTTTTTTCTGGAGAAAAAAAAAGAATGACTGTTCCGTTAAAGACATCTCTAACCTAGCTGGGAGATGCTGCTCCTGCTTCCAGAGGCAAAAAGAGATAAGGCTGAAGTCTTCAATTGTAGGCCGTACGGGAGACACCAAAATTGCAATTTGATCCCTAGACCTGGCAACACTGAACAGCCTTGTCAAAATGCTGAAGTCCTCAAATAAAAATCTTGATCTTAGTCATCATCTTAGTACAAAGCTCAAGAAATAAACCAGGAACCCATACCGATTAGGACAAAGGAAAAAAAAAGGTTCATCAAATACACAAAGTTCATTTTGAGCCTCTGAAAGAATATACACACCTCTACACAAATTTAGAAGCACCACACATATACAGTGCTGCTTATGCATTTTTTCAGGCAAATGGACTGACGCAGATTATTTTTAATAGGTGATGACAAATTTAGCTGTAATTAAAAAGAACAATGAACAGAGATCCCCTGCTTCAGTAGGAGCTATAGTCTTTGAATTTCTGCCGTGCCTAAAATTAACTCTACTGCAAACCCTCAACCTAACCCTCCTTTCCCTTGGGTGTGTGCCCAAGGCTCTGCTCTGCTCCACAGCCCGCATCGCTGCAGGGGAGAAAGGGAGAGGGATGCACGTGCAGTCACTAGAGGGCAGAGTAGCCCGCAGGAATTAAGTGGCAGAGCTACAGGAGAGAGTAGAAAGTAGAAAGACACCAACAGTCTACATCGCTTGTACATTAGTGTCACTCAGATGGACTTTCTTCCTCTGCTAAACCACAAAGATCTCGACTCTTTCTCAAGGGCTTGTCATCTGTCTAACATGAAGAACCAATAGCAATACCTTGTAATCTATACCCAGCATAGACTAAGATCCTGTTTTCTAGTACTTTGTAACTGTAGCTGCTAAGTATTTCCATGTCACATATGAGCTACAAACTAAACTGCTTGCAAAAACTTCATCCAGACAGTGTTAGCTTTGTTTGACTGAGATTGGAGCACAATAGATTGCCTTATACTCAATAGACTTCCTTATACATTCAACAACACTTTCAAATGACTTGATAAGCAACTCAAACAGCTCTGTGTCCGTGGCCTGATATAAGGGAAATTTCTTCTCCATCCCTATGTTAATCTGCCCATAGCTGGCCAAATTAAAGTGCTGGGGAAATCACAGTTCAGTAGACACAGTCACTTTGCAGCTCCTGCCCATGCCAGCCTCCAGAGCCGAGCTAAAGGGCTAAGGTGCAATCGACTTGCAGTTTTGCAGCCAGGACGCCAGCCAGGAATATGTAGTGGCAGCACACACTACATATTTCATGCTCTCTATAGAGGCTTAAGTCTGAAAGTGGCCCCTACAAACATCTTCCATCTCCCATTAGCCAAGGCCAGCAGGACCAAACTGTAGATAGGCTCTGGAGAGACTTTGGATCCAGATCAGCTTCCCAACGGCTGGAGAAACATTTTCTTCCCTTTCAAAACCAGTTGGTCTCTGTGAAGTCTAAATGACTTAGCCTGAGCATTCAATGTCTACTCAAATTTACTCATCTGATTTTGCTCAAAAACTAGCAATGAGAGACAAATATATAACAAGAGGTGGACTTACACATACCAAGAACATCTTTTAGGAACTCTCAGTCCTAAAGGGGGAAAGCTTCTGCTACAGTGCAGCTCCAGTCCACTTTCTGTGAATAAAGTGAGGGTTTTAATGCACAGAAAACTGTGATCTTGTATTTGTGCTTTATATTTTCTGGTTCTCTGAAATCCTGACATTTTATATAGCAAAGGGAAGGATCAGAATCAAACTGATGAAAGTGAAATATTTCTCTTTTGACCACACTTTCAGGTCTCCTAATTAAAAATTAAACAAGGCATGTTGCTGTCTCTTGTTCCTCTCTAATGTATGGAGACTTGAAATGCAATTTTTGAATCTGAAAACAATCAAGCTGAATATTCTGGGTACAAGGGAGAAAAAAAAAAAACACAAGAAATTCTGTACATGTAAATGCTACTAACTTCTCTTGAAATGCAAGTGTAAATTATTTCTTTTAATCCCACCATCCCATGGATTTAGTATAATGCAGGACCGCTCCAGGACTGCTGATTTATTTAGAGAAACCATAGGCAGGAACAGGTCTTGTGTGTCAGAGGGGGCACAGGCTGCCCTGCTGGGCTTTCTGCCCCTGGCACTGGAGATCTCTTCCCAGATCCTCCAGGGAGAAAGTGAGTTGTGTCTGGGAGTTCCAGCTCCCTTCCCAGCTCTTCTCAGGGGAGTAAATCAATACAAATCTGGAGAAACACAGCCACTGCTCACTTTTGTCCGGCACCAAAGACTCAAAGCTCTTGGTAGCAGATATTGCTTACTAGGCAAAAGAACAAAATCCGTGTGTGACAATCTCATCTGATGTTCTCTTTTAGAAATCAAAGTCACTCTCCTGACCAAGCAACAACAAAGACACTAACAGAATTATAAAGGCCTAAGACTCTCACCAAGATCAATCAGTGGCAGCCTGGGTTGGGCTGACGATCAAGATGGGTTTCTTTTGTTTGTCTGTGCATAGAGAATAGACAAAGGAAGAGCTCGGTATCATGGAACCCCACTTTTCTCTATCTCTTGCAATCCAGTTTAGCATTTATATGCCTCTTTCTTTTTAAAACATAGAAAAAAAATAAAATGAAAAAGAAGCTTGTGGTGACCAATCCAGGCACAAAATGAGCAAGTGGTAGCACATGCGTCCATACACACATTTCAGTCTATGTTCACCTGCAGACCTGGCCCCACTCTTGTGGCCTTCACACTTGATGCATGGGTTATTTCTAGCAGGGAGAGGGTGACCTCAGAAAATAGTCTAGTATTGTGTGGTACTTTTATTCCCACACCGTGTCATGAGCTTAGAGAACAAAGAAAATCACCAGTAATTTTGTATTCCTTGGTTCTGGAGATACCAGGTCCCAGATGACCATTAAGTCTGCCACAGTTGCCACTGTGAACTCAGGGAGATCCAAAGAAAAGTCAGCTTTGGATAAATTTCCTGCAGCCATATACACAGTATAGACATATAAACTCAGAGGGATGAAGAGTCAGCATTTAGGATCATGAGTACTCCTAACAAACAGGCATTCAACAAACAGGAAGGATGGGAATGAGACCTCCTTCCAGGTGACATTTGTGGTCTTTTTTTTGCATTCTAGAAGCTTAGAGAAACAATCTTTAACGGTGTTGTCATTGTTTATATGTTGTATATGTTGTTCAATAGGAAACAAATGCAAAGAGTCTTACTAAAATTCCTTCTCCTGTGCGGCTATAGGCACCTCTATGAATATCATTTTTACATCTAGGCATGTAACATTTTGCTTTTATATCTATCCTTTATTTAGAGTGAAATAACATATATGTCTACCAAAGCACGGAGCTGTGCAGTAAGCAACAAGGAGATGCTCCTGGGGGAGTTCCTCAAGCACTTCACCTCTCACTTGAAATCTCAGTGACTGCAAGTTTTTTGTATTCAAAACCAGAAGCATTGGCGCTGGCTGCAGCTTTATAGGGCTTATTTCTGCACTCAGCTCTCCTCTCTTTAATGCAGTAATTCCTTTGAAGTAACTCAGTGCCACAAGACTGGATTTACTGGAACCACTCAGAGAGATCCTTTGACAGTGTCTGTGACAACAACTCCTACTCAACAAATCATGTACCGTAGTCAACCAAATGAAGACCAGCTCTTACAGCGGTGGGAAAAGCCAGCCCTTGACCCTTTTGAGCTTGTGGTGGTAGGAAAAGCCAGCCCTTGACCCTATTGAGAAAGCTGCACTGTGACTGACATTGACATTGAATACAAGCTAAGAGGCTGCAGGAGATGTCTCCTGGGACCTGCTGACAGAGGCAGTGGTTGAGAAGAAAGACAGCCGTGATCTTATACTTCTATTTGAACTTAGTGATAGCAACTGAATATTTGAGCAGCAAAAAGCACGTGTCCTTCATGCCCTAACCCCAGGTTCACTGAGGAGGAGCTCAGGATTCCTGCTGGACACCAGTGTGTGCTTCTCCTTGAAAGCAAAGGTACCCTGCAGTCGTAGACATGAGAAACACCACAGTTCAGAGAACCAGGCCATTCCCACGTGCTACAGAACTGAAGCAGAAACATCCCTGGAGCAGCTGCTGGCCCATCCTGCTGCAGCCAGGTGACACGGAAGTACTCATTGGCATGAAGTGCAAGGCCCAGCCAGGCCTGCACAAGGCTGTGAAGAAGTAGCCCGTGCTGGACCATCTGGACCCAATTGTACGTGCAACACACCGGTCACTTACCTGCCTTCTGGAGCTGCCAGAAATCAACAGTTGTCAGATCAGCTAAGGCAGCACCAGGCTAATCCCATGAGTTCTGCCTCTCTCTCTTTGTCTGTACAGGTAGGAAAGAGGTCTCACCTGCATCACTGTGCTTCTAGCCAGCCCAGAGAGCTGACCCTACCTTATTCTCTGCTACCTTCTCCATGAGAGTTTTGAGTGTAGCAGGCTATCTTCCTTCCTTCCGCCTGCTCCATTTTCTCATCCAGCTACACCAGATTCCTGAGCATCATCTGAGCCTACGTATTGCTCCACTTGTAATATCTGAGCTTGAATCTACCTCCCTTTCTTCTTCCCTCCCTTCCTTCATTTCAGAGTATGTGATCTGTAAGTCAGAAAGGAAGAGGGGTGTAGTGGTTGCTTAGTAGTTTGCTGTTTGTCTATGTCTATTTCAATAAGAATATTTATGTGCTTTAATAAGCAGGTGCATGTGTGTATATGTAGGTGTATACATATGTAAATATAAATTGAATGTGACATATATGAAGTGAAATGAATAACGTGGCTACATTGATGTCCTAAATCTCCAGACAATAACAATATTTCTTGTTGCTTTGTTAATAAATGTCTTAGAAGAAAATTTATGTCTGTAGTTTGTTATGCCATATACAACATTGGTCACTGTACCTGTTTGAACTAAGAAAAAAAGACTGGATTATGATTAAATATTTGTTTGATCTCATTCTCTTGCAGTTGTTGATCACAGAAATACTTCTCTGACTAACAAAAGCTTTTAAAATAAATGCCAAATATATTATGAGCAGTTACAATGAACAAATTTTCATTCAACCATGTTACTCTCCAAGCATAACTCTTCCTTGCTGCACACAAGAGACCCAGTCTATATAAACACATATTGTAAATCATTCCATAAATTTATGGATATTAGACATCATTTGTAGATCACTAAATGAATCATTAAGGAACTCAGCTGTTTTACATTGATTTTGTGGGATACTCTTTATTCCACGGTCCTTAAGATATATTGTAAGTTATTACTAAATATTACATATGTCACCGTCACCATTAAGTGTGAAATGCCCAGTTTTCTGGCTGTTGCAGCAGAGTTGCACAGCTTGCCCTTTACACTGCATACAGAAGGGAGAGTGAACACTGCCTTGAGGGGTTGTCTCTCCACTGACATCCATCTTTTGGCAGCCTTTCACGTGGAGCTGTTACCTGATCTCTGGCCTTGTCCTCTGTAGCACTTCATATTCTGACCACCAGGTACTCAGTAAAGAGACTCAACCGTTTTTAGAAACTTAATTTTACAGAAACTATCTAATCCTAAATCTTCAGTTTTTGCTTAGGAATCTTCTCCTTGGAAATGCACCTTTCCCCTACAGTGCAGGACTGGTTTTCTGAAATTTTGCAGATTGCACCCATCAGCACTTTCTAAAAACTTAATCCAAAGAGATTTCCACTACTGTGAGAAAAGGTGAAATGGGCCATGAAGCGTGTGAGAACAAATTATTGCCCTAAAGCTAAACAATTCAGCTGTGTCATGAGACGATTTGTTGCAATTCACAACAGTAAGACTTTTACGGATGTTGAGGAAAAAAGCATTATGTAACGCATCAGTGATCACCAACCTTTTATAAAATCAGTGTAGTGCTTAACTTGTAATTACTTCCTTTAGAACAAAAGCATGTACAGCTAAGGCACGGTGCACACTCTCTGTTTCCTTGGGTGATTATCACCATGCTGTCATATATACTCACTTGAACGGCATGCTTGCTGCAGCTCAAGACTCCTGTCAAGTATGACCTGAGTTATCTGCACAAATATGCTCTGGCACAGTCTGACTTGGAGTAATCCAGGGACGAAGGCTTGACCTAAGCTGTTTGTTTTTCTCAACTCCCTACTCATTTACTGTGAAATTCCAACAGATTGGTGACTTTCTTCTCCCATGACAAAGCTTAAGATTTACAGATACTAATGCTCAGTTGTAGTCTGAAGTGAATACACAATTAGTCGGACGAACTAAAAGGAAAATAGAAATAGAAATCATGCAAAGAGTGTGCATGATACATCACCAGAGTGTGAGCAAGATGGCTCATTCACAATCCTCACCATCAACTGACTTGTGAAAGTAAGCTCAAAGGCTATGGTACTTTTGAGTGTAATAGAAAAAATAAATTTTTCAATCAATCAAAAACAATGATCCCAAATCCCAAACAATATATATATTCACCTCAGAGTAAACATTATTTGATAGCCTTCAATGCAACATGTCCTTTATTAGGGAGCAAGTGGAATTTGTATAAAAATGTAAAAATAATTTTCCACACCCTGCACTAAATCCCATGCTCTCTCTTTCTGACAGCAGAAGGACTGAAATATATCAGAGCTGAGACTGTCCCAGCATGGCTAGTGACAAGAAAGTGAATCCACATTCCTTACTTGTCATGAAAAACTACTGAGTGGAGCACACTTCAGTACTGTCAAGAATATAAGAACAGAAAATTGAAAAGAAAGAAGTTCTACAAATAAATGTGTCCACTGTCTGTGTTACTGTTGGAGAAACTTTTCAGATGACTAATTACCAAATGATAATGCTTGTTTTTGAGCTGACCACTGGAAGGTGGAGGAGGATACTATTCCCAGAAAGCCCGAAATGGTCAGTTTGCTCAAAGCCCTTCACCTGGACTATCATAGAATCATAAAATCTTTAAGGTTGGAAGAGACCTCTAGAGATCATCTAGTCCAACCCCCCTGCACACGCAGGGTCACCTGGCACAGGACTGCATCCAAGCGAGTCTTGAAGATCTCCAGAGAAGGAGACTCACAACCTCTCTCAGCAATCTGTTCCAATGCTATTTCACCCTCACTATTAAGATTTTTTTCCTTAAGTTCCTGTGGAACTTTTGATGTTTCAGTTTGTGGCCATTTCCTCTAGTTCTGTCAGTGACCACCAGCGAAAAGAGGCCGACCCCATCCTCCTCACTGCCTCCCTTGAGGCACTTATAGACACTGATCAGGTCCCCTCTCAGCCTGCTCTTCTCCAGGCTGAACAGGCCCAGCTCCCTCAGCCTCTCCTCACAGGGCAGATGTTCCAGGCCCCTGATCATCC
>JAUBNY010000059.1:458472-468573 GCA_032275445.1 Crypturellus soui | reverse complement strand
GTGGCTCTGGATGCCTTCTTCTGGGAGAAGTTTGTGGGTTTGAGCTTCTAGATGAAAAGAAAAACCTGCCAAAGGTTGAAAAAGAACCTTTGTGACTTGAGGCACTGGACTCCACTGTTAGACTGAGTGATGTTGTCATGCAATGCTAGTATCAACTTTGGTCAGAGGGTTGTGTTAGACTCCACAAAGAAACTGTAGAAAGGAAATGCTGGCCTGGCTGGACAGAGCAAGACGCAGAGAGACATCAAAGTGTCTGAGGTGAAACCCATCTATATCTCTGCATGCGTCTGCCAGAATAAACAGAGGAATGTATGTAAGTTATGCGGCTTGTATAGAGACCAAATACACACTTAATCTTCCTAGTGAATCACCTTTTTCACACAAAGATCAGCAGTGATCCCTAGCAGAACAGCTGCTCAAACACATTCGTATCTGGCCTCAGAAACCTCCCACACCAATGTCATGAGTAAAAAGCTATAAAAGAGCTGTTCTGCCAGATTAGGGGGTCAAATAGCAGCCTATAACTGTTCTTAATAGGGGAGAGCAAGGCTACAGATATTCATCCCCCTTTCTTAATGGCCTTACTCTGAAGCAAGAAATTAAGAGAAAAATTTTATGAGAAAGTAAAAATACATGACCTTCACAAGAAATTAATCATTTTCATACTTTTGGTGTATGGGTAAGCTATGAATTTGCCTTGATTTCATCTTTTTTTTTTTATGAAAATCATAAGTATCATAAAGCATAAGCTTCTGAAAAATACTGAAACATAAAGATCTGCCTATTATTATCCCTTTTACTTTCTTATAGCAAAGCAGCCAGGGGGAAAAAGCAGAATATATTAAAAAAAAGTATTGAAGAGGATAAGCTTTTTGCTTTCAAAACAGAATCACTAATGAATCCAAGTTCACTATTATGTGCCATCCATTAAATGCATTATCTTATGTTTGGTTTTCAGCCCACATCCAAAAAATTTGCATTATTACAATTTGAATTCATACACTTTAGTAAGACATAATCACTCAAAAATAGTGTCTTGCCCACTTTATAAGGGACAGAAACATTTCTGAGAGCATGGCATTTCATGTGGACTAGCTGACATTTCTTCGTTATTGAAGTGGCCATTTTGATCTTTAAAAAATAACAAGGCAAGTTGTTTTGCTTACCAAAATAAAATCTGCATGTGCACATTCATATGCGCATGCATCTTACAGTCAGTTCCTCCTAGACATGTTTGAACCTCTTGACCATGGAAGAAGTCTCAAATTTTTTATTTCCTGCAGGTTCTATGGAACAGCCAAAAAAGAGAGAAGAAGTCTCATTCACCTCCCTATAGCAAAAGGCTACAACCTTTAGCGTTCAAGGAACCCACATGGGAACTACACTTCAGGGCACAGGTCTGGAGGATATGAGACTCCACTGGTTCTGTTGCTGCCAGTCACTTGTTTCAAACCCAGGCAAAAGCAACCTCTTCCACTGAACATCCCTGAGTTCAGAGGAAAGTCTCCAAAATTTGCATATAATGGGTTTTACTGCCGTTCATTGCAAAATGAATTATACATGAATAGCTTAACAGTTACTCAGCACCTGAGATGTGCAAAAAAGTAATCAATACCAAAGCAGCTAAGAAGTGTGTAATGATTTGTTGTTTTCCATGTGCAGCACTGAGAGGTTCTTTGTTTGTTTGTTTGGTCTTCATTATTAGGAGGATAAAATAAAGACATGACACAACTGAATTTGGAAATAACTACAATATTTTCTCTTAGGCAGTTTGCAGATATCTCTTCATTATAATAACTTCTCTCAGAAGTTATTATAAATTATTTTTGAACTAAGGTCTACATTGCCCACTTTTAATGGAGGCTACGAAGAATACCACATGCATGTTTACTTACTCAAGGAGCTATCATTAGTTGAGTGATCATACTAGACAGTTTAACGAGAAATTAGACAGGCAACAAGTTCACAAATATTTTGCAGCCACTTGCTTACTTTATTAAACTTGCCAAGGACTTAAATCATCAAACTAACAAAGCAACTTCCAGAAGAAACATGATGGCAAAGGTCAGTGTGTTTCCAGCAGGAACAGAATCACTGCTAAAAGACTTGTGAACTTTCAACTGACTGATTCACCTCATAGTGTTTTAGGTCAAACATCTCACAGTCATTAAAGAAAATAACTGCTTAACTAACAGTGTGGTGGGGTTTGTTTTGTTTTGTTTTGTTTGCTTTTTATTTTTTTCTGTCCTTCCCAGTAGGGAAGGAAGGGGAAAATAAATAATTCAGAAGTGAGATTCGAAAGAAAAACTGGCTAAATGAATATATGATTCCAAATATCCTACCTGCCTGTGATTTGCCAGGGAATACAAAGGAAGGCAGTGGAACAGGAAAGCATGGAGCAGTATGAATGCATGCCTTAAACAGAAGATAATTATAGAATAATTATGGTTGGAAACAAACTTCAAGATCATCAAGTCCAACCGTAATGATGCACCTCTCCTATGTACATGTTCCCATCCCACAATGCCAAGTGGTAACACTCCCAGAAATATGGTTTGTGTATGTGATAAGATTTACTTAATCACAGAAATAAAACCTCGTCAAAGGATAAACTGGACTGCAAGACATTGAAATTGTGAAAAAAAAATAAGAGGGGAAGCAGATATGAAACATTGGTTGATTGATGGATTGAATGGATGAAAGATCTGCCCAACAAATATCACCTACATTTAGGATAAGCCACTGCAGGAATGCTTTCTGACTGTATGTGATCATGGTTCATATCTAGTAAAACATGTCTAGCTCTGTACTTCTTCCCAATTTATTTTTTCTTCGATTTTCTTCAGTTTTCTCAGCGTCCATCTCTTTATTTTTCCTTGCTATGTATGTTTATTCTGTGTCCCATTTCTCTTCCCTTTTTCCTCCACACCCCATCATTATAGGCAATTTTTACTGGTAAAATGTCCTTCTTGTTTTCTTCTTCTCCAAAATATTTTCCTCTTATACTCCAACCTTCTTGTAGCCTTAGCCTGAGTAGAGAAAAAATACTCATGTCTTTGCCTAACACCAAGTCCAGCTCTCCATATTTGCACACTTCCTCCAGCCTTGCTATACACTATCAGTCATCACTGCTTTCTTACAGTTCCCCTTAGAACAGGAACAGCTATGGCTTAATTTCTGAACTTTTCACTGCTCTGGTTAGGAAACCTCTTACAACTACATTTCCTTCCTGTAAGTATCTTTTACTCATACACATGCCTGGATAGACATTGGAAGAATGTTTGTCATACAGGAGATTATTTGGTACTTGCTGTTGTTAGCAAGCTTTCCCAGAGCAGACTGGTCTTGGATGCAAATTTTGTGTGTGCATGTGCAGATGATGCTTTGGGAAGGACAAAAACGGTGTTATATACTACACATTAAACACAATTTTGAAACTTAACAAGAATTTGAGGTCCTATTCATATTCAGGTAAAAAGATTTATATCCTTTCAGCCTTATAAATCTTGACAACTCTGGCACATTAGGAAGACACCTGTTTTAAACCATTCTCACATCCATCTATTTTCCTGTGCATTCTCTGGAAGACCCTGCCAGTAGATCCCAGGTATTCAAACTTTAAGCCATTATAAATGTTGTTAATCTAGTAGGACTGCTAACAAGATTAAAGCTAAGCATGGATGGATGGCTGAATTTAAGTAATTTAGAACTCAGAAAATCACAAGTTTAAGCCCTGAAAGCAGAAGCAGAAGCATAATTGAAACCTCATTCAAAAATCAATGTGCTGTTTCAATTCTTTGGGAGGGTAAACATAGTAATACCATTATAGAGCTATTCCAGATCAAGGGAATAGAAAAAAATTCTCTCTATATATATACACCACTGTGCTTTCTGCTAGCTTTAGATTGCTTTGTGATACCAGCAATAAGTAAAGATGATCACCATATAGTGAACTGTAAACTAGACACAATACTTTTTCTCTTGTACTTAGCTGTAAATTATACCAACTATTTCTATCTAAATTTAATGATCAGTTAAAAATCTGAAAGTCTTTAATGATTGTATATGACAGTGAGTATTAGTATACTTACCACAATGGAAGAAGTACACAGCCTCCTGAAGTGCTCTCTAGCCCTGCCAGATTAGAGCAAAACCAGCGCTTTCCTAATCATATCCAATACAGAATGATTTAATTAAATTCTTCTATTATAAATACTACATTGAATAAATAGATATTTTGGAAGACAGCAGAAGCTATACTACTCATTAATTCTACAATAAACATTTTTGAGTAAACTACTAGAAGCACGGTCTAATCATACGCAAATATTTTTTAAGTTTTTTTTCATTGTTTGAAAACTACATACAATCCTCATATTTTCATATTTTTCTATAGCATCAGCATCTTTCTGTTTGAATTCATATCTCAGATCTCCTTCACTACCAGCCATTAACACATGTGAAACCAAAGAAAAATAGCACATAACCAAGACACCTAATAGGGCAATAGGATTTTAATGAGAAACTCTTCTTACGAGAGTGTAAATTTCCAGGAAGTATCATCATGTTCTTTTGTAGTAGGTTTTTTTAGTAATGCGAAATCTCGATGAGCAAAAAGGACTGTGAGCCTCCTTGGAGTTAATGTTTAACATCCTTGGAAATTGAGTTGAGCACTTGCAGGCATGTGCCAGACTTCAGAAGAGAAACCACCAGGAAACCCACTGAGACCCCAAGTGGAATTGGTACCCTAGCCAGCATCAAAGTAGTCTGAGAAGTCATAGTTGTAACTAAGTGAGAACGCACCCCTGCAGTGACAGCATAAATCTGTGGAATATCAGGTAGGCAAAATGATCTTATTCCTTGATAGTCCTAAGGGGGACTATTTTAATCTTCTTCTCCATTTCTCTAACAAAGAATTGCTTTTCAGCAATCTTTACTACAGTAAAGAAAGAAAAGGTGCATTCTTCACACATTGTGTCAGAAAAATCATGCAGCCCTTTATCTAAAAACCCGCAGCAACACCTCCCAATAGCAAAGCTGATGGCAATGTATCACAAAACCACAAATTTAAATTCACAGAACCCTAAACATCTCTCTGATTAGTTGGGCCGACAACGTGGTCCTTCTTCCTTCTGTGCAGTATTCCAATTACAATGTATTTAATTTAATTTACACAAACCAGCCAGGAATCCTTTAAGGACCACCTCTCGGAGGAAGAAAGAAAAAAGTTTAATTTTGCCTTGGGACATGAACTACTTTCTGCCAGACTACTTGGATGTCTTGGGAGTTGAGGGAGTGAATTTCCATCATGGTAAAAGAGCTCTTTTCGCCCTCTCATGAGGTATGCACAATCAAAGCTTAACATATATGATACTCATCCACTCTTGGAGTTGGGAGGCCAGAAGCTTTTTTTTTAAATGTCTAAAGTCCATGTCAGGGTTTTTATTCATTCCTAAGACTTCCTAAAAGTCTTTTTATCTGTGTCCTGGTTTTCTGGCTGTAGCCTCATGGTTAGTATATACTCCCTCAGCTTTCTGATACTCCTAATAATAACAAAGCCACAAATTGGATCTGATCATTCACCATAAGCTACAATAACCACAGAGCCTCTCTTGCCATAGACCTGATGCTTGGAGATTTTAGAGTGCAATAAATCATGGGGTAGAACTTTGCAGATGTTCAGTGGAGAGTATCAGACATATTTCCACAGGTGTCGCTTCCACTCTCTGCATCTTGTGTATGTCGAGAATCACAAGTTTTAGGAAATACTCAACCCCACTCCTGAAGAGCAGAACAAGAATGTTGGCATTAAGAGAAATAAACTCAGGAAAGAAACACACATCCTTTCCCACAGGGATACAAGGAAAGAATTCAGCAGGAATCATCTAAGACTGCCTCATTGCATCTGTGTCCCAGGCAGTTGCATATGGTTTGTAGCTAAGAGACCATCTAGTCTTGCAGAAGCGCGAACTGCTTTTATTAAACCAAGCTGCTCTCTGCTTGCAAGTGGGATCACGAACACTCTGTTTCTCTGTAGCACATTAGACAAAAAAGAGAAAGTCACAGCCTTTTCTTCCTGTGCTCAAAGGAATTAATTGGCTCAGGTTCCCTCAAGTGGTTTTGAGTTAGTCTGTGGTTTTGGTGTGGCCGTGATAGCACTCACCTGCGAGGTGCAGGGGTGCACTCCAGGAGAGGGGAGGGAGAGGGAGAGGGAGAGGGAGAGCGAGAGGGAGAGGGAGAGGGAGAGGGAGAGGGAGAGGGAGAGGGAGAGGATCTTTTCATGGTTCTGGAGTCCTCCCAACTTTTCCCAATATTTCACAGCAGTGAGCTGTCTTTAAATCAGTTTTACAAATCCATGATAACCTGTACCTGTTTACTGTCCCCCTAGTATTTGCTGGATTTTCCATGAGACCCTTTGCCCTTGTCTCCCTCCTCCTTACATGTGCAGCAGGATCAGCTTCTCTTTCTATGGCCTGATCAGGCATCACCTTCATCTTCATCAAAGTTAACACTTCAGGTTGTAGGTTAAAAAGCACAAGATGTAATTGCCCCAGTGATCCCAGAAACATGCAAAGCCGCTCCAAGTTGATAAGTTCTTTCTATTCCTCTTCTCTCTTTTTCTTTTTTGATGAATAATGCCAGGTTCCCAAACAAAAGGGAAAGGGAGGTGTTTCCTTTGCTGCCTTATTCTGGAAGACAGCCATGCATGGCAGAGAGCCAGGCAGAGACAGGTTTCAGTAAAGCAAGACTGACTTTCACTACAAGGATGTTTTCTCTCCCATCAGTCTGAAATTGGCTCTAGTTTCAGTCAAAATACTACCATGCATTAAAAACTGAGCTAATAACAGAACATTTGTATTTACATAGCATGTATATGTTCTGTGTATGTATCAATGTACATACACATATACAGAGCAATGATGTAGGCAGACACGGTGAGGCAGTAGAGTGGAACATTGCTCAAACAAAGCACATTTCAGCTGGCTCCATTATTAATGGCCTGATGTGGCCTCTAATGACCATGGGGAGGGATTAGCTGCCTGTTCCCCTCCAGGATGGGTTTCCCAGCTGACAGATTGAAGTATTCGGCTCCAGTGAGCTGTCACCGCTGGAACTCTGCCAGAGGACAGTACAGAGTGTCCATGCCAGTCATTTCTTGTGATCCCAAACACTCACCACACAATGACTTATTGCAAGAAGCAGAAAAATGCATGACAAACAGATTCTGGCTGTAAGGGTTGCTTTTTGACAAAAATGATGTTACAGAAACCCCCTCTCTGCCCCCCCTTTTTTTTTCTTTCATCAAAAGAAACCAAAACCTGAACACTGGAAACAAACTTACAACCATGAAGTAGTTTCCACATGCTTGTCTTCTAAAGGGCTGAAAGTTAAACCTGCGGAATTTTCCCCAAGGATCTGAGGAAGGGAAAGCAAACTGAGAGGTTTCTGTGAGCCTGTTTTTGCAGATGTTTGTTTTCCAGAGCATGTAGTTTTCCAGAGCATGCTCAGGGTGACAGAAAGACACTATAGGAGCAGAGCAGAGATCATGGGTCTTGCAGATCAAAACCTAAATGCAAAATGCTCCTGACTGCTACACAGAAAGTGGCAAGGATTGCAGAGAAATGCTGTGATTCACCCCCAGGATGAGCACTTAGGAGCCAGCCAATGATGCTCACTACACAGAGCCTATATGTATCTGCAGAATAATGTAAGGGG
The DNA here is from genome assembly GCA_032275445.1 of Crypturellus soui. Classification (NCBI taxonomy): domain Eukaryota; kingdom Metazoa; phylum Chordata; class Aves; order Tinamiformes; family Tinamidae; genus Crypturellus; species Crypturellus soui. The sequence continues at coordinate 460,857 of JAUBNY010000059.1, read as the reverse complement.
ACCAGGGTGGCTGGGGAAGAGGAGGGAGATGAATTCCACACCAAATAAGTATTAATGATGAAGCTACATGTTTAGGTTACAAATACTTTATAGTAAGGGACTCTTTATAATAACAACTTCCTTCCTGAGAAATCCTGTAGGGATGCTGGGATATTAAGAGAGATAATGAGAGAAATAATCTGAACTCACGTCATAATAAAAAGGAATGAAACGATCTTCAGAGGCTCCCAGGGGACTAATCATCCTCTTTTCCACAACTCATCTCTCTCATTCATAGGTAATATTATTTGCCTAGAATTGACGTTATATTGGGTGAATAAGAAGGCAAAGTGCTGACTTTAAAAAGATCAGAAACATTCAACAAGTACAGAAATATGTAAAGGTCAGTCATGCTGTTTATATTGCCTGTGTCCTGCTCCACTTTACTCCACGTCAGTGCCTATGTTCCTCATTGCACTTTACCAGATTCTTTCATAGCTTGTTCTGCTTTGAAAAACAGTGCTACGGAGTCTCCTGTTCAAATCCCACACTGACCAAACATCTTCATGTTCACTTCTCACACATAAAAACAACTAAGTAGTCTGAACCAAAATGAGTACAGCAGTCACACTTGCCACCTTGCTTCAGTCCATCTGAAAACACAGCACTCATTACAGTTTAGTCCTTGTATTTTAAAATCTTCAAAATTCCTTCACCATCAGGAGAACCTTGAACTGGTTTTCTCTTTTCTCAATGAAATTTGACATTTTGGGAAAAAAATATACATATATATATAGAGAGAGAATTCTATCCATGGTCTGCAGATCTGCCCCTGGTTGTATAAATTACTTTTGAAATTTCCAAGTCACAGATTTCAAAGCAGAAGAAATCTCATTTAATCAAGCATAGTTCTATTGAAGCCAAATTTAATGAGTCTGAAATCTTCAAATATTTCTACCACCTCAATGATTTTTGACACTCCATTTCCCCTAAAATACACATTGTTTTCATTAAAATAGCAGAGCAACACCTATGTTTACCTCTTCTTGGACACCTTTTTCCCAGCCTTAGACAACTCCATAAGGTGAGACTGATCGTGTCCTGTCTGGATGCATAAAGGTAACACAAAGGTAGCTGCTCTGACCACCATGACAGTGGCAGTGGAGAAGGGATTTCCAATGAGAAACATGAAAAAAAAATGCTCTTTTATTTTTTACCATAGATATCTTTCACTTTGACCAAGTTTAGATAGGCAAATCTTTTTAAAAAGTGTTGGTAACATCTTCACTACTGATGAGCACAAATATATCTCTGGAGCTACACAAGCTATGATTTCTTTCAGGAATTATTTCAGTGTCCATCTTCTTACTCATATTCAGGAAGGTCAGTACACTGGATACAGGCATAGCTGTCCCTTTAAAATGTTTTGAGTTTCAGGAAGACTCACAGCACTATGTTAAGGGTTATTCAGCTAGGGACCACTGAATTATTTTGCCATTTGCAGCAGTTAAAAAGTAGCTTTAGAGAAAAATCAGGCAGCAAGTCATGAAATGCTACCAAGCATCATGTTTTTGCGTTCTGATTCTGCTTCTGAGTAGACCTGACACAAACAAGTACAGTCAGGCATACAAGATAGGTAAAGTACAAGGTAGTAATAAATCATTCTTTCTATGCCACCCAGATGAAAATTTGATATTCTCCCTTCCTGCAAGCTATCTCTGAACCCAAAGTCCCCTGTGCTTAGAACCACAACCTCTGATAGAAATGTGAAAATAAACAGGATGTTATTATTAGAGTGACCTGTGTTTCTGAATTTAGTTTTACCAGGGATAATTTTTTCCTATAGTTATAGGAGACTGCAAGTGAAGGCAAAGGAGAGCAAATGTTAAATAAATACGAACATAGCTAGAGGGAAAGGATAAATTACATCAGGCATAAACAATTTCTAAATGCTGCTCACAACACTCACCATTTAATCCCTTGCTGCCTTCAAATCTCTCCTCATACTTACAGATCAATTTACAGTGGATCTCTCATTCTTCATATTTTCCTTCTACTCCTTGTCTTTTATTTTGTTTCTGACGCATGCCACACCATTATTTTCTCAACGTGTTACCCATTTGCTCAATTAGTCTCTTAGAAATAAGAAAGGAGTGGACAAGAAGACTGCTGAAACTCAGCAATATTCACACACTTTTCCATTTACTGCAACTGAGTAAGGAAACAAAACTGATTCTAATTTAGTTTATTATTTATTGACTGTTAATTAAAAGAGAGAAAGAGAGAAAGAAAGAGAGAAAGAGAGGAAGGAAGGAAGGAAAGGAAGGAAGAAGGAAGGAAGGAAGGAAGGAAGGAAGGAAGGAAGGAAGGAAGGAAAGAAGGAAGGAAGGAAGGAAGGAAGGAAGG